>JXOV01007657.1:0-15819 GCA_001014945.1 Clogmia albipunctata | reverse complement strand
GTACCCAAGCAGTAAAGTTTGGTGTGCACAATTCATTAGAGCCTTTTGTATTTAACAGTAATTCAAAGCAATCAAATGTTTTTTTACTAACATATTTTGTACAAATTAGGAGCCACCATGAAGATGAATGGCAATTTTTTCGCTGGAAGTAATGGAAATTTACTGGAACTCTAAATATATTTGACTTGAAACCAATACCATTACACAAATCAGTGATTTTAATTCAAAATCTTGTAAAACTTCAAATTTAAAGAAAGTACACTAGAAAATCTGATAACTATCAATATTTTATTGAGGACACGTCTTCAGCTTCCTGTTTCAACCGTATTTAATGGCAAAATTCCCATTTGAAAATCAAATAATCTTTTAAGACAACAGTACGTTGGTTATTAAGATTGATTTTGAATTGGAGTTAGTCATAAATACATTTAAAATGAACGAAAAATGGAATGGGCTTTTGACTGATTTGTATGAAATTTGGCTCTTGCTTTTCTGCCGGATTTATCACATATTGTTGAAATTTTAATAAATTTTGAGTAATCGCCAAAAGACGTGACTAATGGTCGCGATTTCTCGTCTTTTTCAGTTAGTTGTTACTGGAAAAAGATCATTTTATCTTGGATATAAATAGTCAACTTACCGCATTGCTGTTGTTACTGGAGGTGCCGAGCCTCAAAATGTAGGGAATGACGTTCTCGACTTGCACTTGTCCCACCAGATTGGAGAAGAAGATCTCCTCCACGATTTGAGCGTTGAAGCCACTCAGCGCCGACGCCTTGAGGAGGATTCGGGCGAATAGATTGTCCAGGGAGTCTGATTCTCCGTCCGAGTCTTCTGCCCTCTTTTGCTCGACTTGAGAACGCAGGAAATTTAAGGTTAGGTCCAGGACTTTGTCCATGTGACGCGTATATTTGGGGTATTCTCGACGGACTCCCTTCGCGTTGAACAGGAGGATCACCCGGAGAGCGGCGAACTCCAGATCGTCCAACTGAAGGCGGTCCAAATCACGAACAATTTCATTGAATGAGGTTATGGTTTTAGCGATCTCCATAATTTTTTCCGTGGAAGTCTTCTCCTGAACGACTAGCGACTTCAAATAGTCGACAATCGCTGCCATGACCGACCCAAATGCCAGCTGACTCGCCATTTGGGAGAAGTTGAGCAGAAAGATCTCGGGCCAGGTGGACTTGATGAGCATGTTTTGGAGGTTGGTGGGCAACTGCTGGAAGATGGGGATCTTGCCGATCCAGAGAACGGTGGAGAAGAGCAGTCTGGACCCCGTTTCGCAGGTGTAGTGTGCGTTCAGGTACGAGGGCACGGCATTCGGGACCTGGAAGTAGTAATGTTGAAGTAGTTATTTTCTAAGTATCAATGACTACTGATTACTTTTTCAAAAGTAACGAATCTTAAATATTCGATACTGATTACTTTTCCCTAGGCTTTTTACACCTTCTATAAAACACCGTGCTCCACAATTGATGGGGTTCTGCTATTATTTCATTATCATTTGATTACAATCGCGCTTCGATTACTCAAGGAATTAGAAGAATCAAACTTCAACACAGCTAGTTGAAATGATTCTTTGATTACTGATTACTTTTTTAAAAGATCTAGTACCGAATTAGGATTCATGTATCGAATTAAAAAGATTTGATACTAAAACTGTGCACATCAGTACCTGGAAGTTGAAGTTAACAACCTCTGGAAGAATGAGATCCATGCCAATTTCGGAGAGGCTTAAAAAGTCGTCCATGTTCTCCTCAGAGTCGGACTCTAGCTTTGTCGAGTCCTGCATCTCGTCCCCGTCGTTCCCGTTCGCGTAGACCGCCGCCAAGTCCATTGGCAGGCTCGAAACCAGGTCCAGAGTGTCGCTGATCTTCGCCTTCTCCACATTTGCCTGGATCAGGTCGGGATTCGTCGTCAGGCTGGACAGTGTGTGGAACAAGTTGGAACTGGCGTTGTCCACGGAATTCTCCTCATCCTTAACGTGCGGGGCACTGGCGGACATCGGGAAATTCCCGCCGTACTGCAGAGATCTCGAAGCGAGGGTGTTCTTGAATTCGGCCAAGTTAAATCCCATCGGAAAGGACATTATTGGAGGTTCTGGGAAAGCAAAAACCATTATATTAGTTAAATATGTAGAAATTTTTGAAATGGATAATGATTCTATTATAAAATAAAGTTTTTTGTTTTAAAAATTGAACATTTATTAACAGAGTATTGGTTTTGTGTAAAAATATAATTTCAATTCCAGTAGTCAGCCTACTAATAATGATTCGAGGAATATTTAACTCGATTTGGGCAACATGTATATATTCTAGTTTTTATAAATCTCAACTCATTTCAATAGCCGAGTTCAAATGAACTGAATTTCAATTAAATAAATTATATTTATTATATAAGCAGTTAAATATTATATTTTTATTTAAAAATTATTGAGAATTTAAGATTTTATATATGTTTCTGTTTAAAAATATTAATGTACGTTAATTTTCTCGAAAAAATAGGAGCAAAGTTTGTAAATAATGTAAATTATATTAAAAACAAAACATTTAGGAAAGAGATCATGAATTTAAAATATTTGTAAATTAATAACGAATTTCAATAAGATTTATTAAAATCTGAAATTACTGTGTAATTGGAAGGCAAAATATTTTTAAATACAATTCAATAAGATATTTGATTTTCTAATGATACATAGTTAGAATAGGTGACAACTCTGGACTAAACATTATTATATACTCAAATTATACAATATAATATACAGTTGAATTTAAAATATGTATACGAGGACTGTCTTACATATTAAATCGCTCTACCATAAAACACTCAAATTTTTAGAAAAAATTACTTTTCAACATAGACTCCTTTTGGCTCAACTCACTTGATTTAGCGATGTTTGAACTTTGTTTACTAGTTTAAGAAATTAATTTTCTGAAGGTATGCAAGAAAGACATTTTTCAATTCCACGGTGGGTGAATTTTCAAGACTAAATATTAAAAATAATTGTCATGTCTAGAGAATATAGAAGATAAAACAGAAGCAATTTGGATTGCGATTAAACTACTTCAAACAGTTTAGTAAACTATTCTTCACTGTATGATTGTAGGGAAAAGTGGTAAAACGCGGCACTCTTTGCGCTGATAGGTTTTTCATTCCCATTATTCCTTCAGCATAAGTTATGTTATGATTTTTAGATGGATGTTATCTCAGCTATCTAGAACTAAATTTGGGTTCTATAACTATCAATTCCTGAGTTTTCCCATCTTATGCTCCATACGGCCTGTTTTCGGAGGACATGCACATTACTCAAATAAAATCGACGTGAAATCATAGTTAAACCAATTTTATTGGTCGCCATATGTTGTCAAGAGTCCTTATTTGGAGTATCTAAGGTTTCATTGTTTTCGCTCAGTGATTCCCCTTTTAAATTAGGAATCGAATCAGAAAATGATATTGCTCCTTCTCCATTTTTCAAACTATTACCGAAACGTTCGCTTTAATACTCGATAAAATCAAAACTACTCGTCTGATTTGGATAAAATTTACACTATAATTGTTTAAGATAATGTTGTAAAACAAATAAATATTCACTTTGGATATCAGCGATCTTTGGCTCAAAAACCGATTTTATGTGAGGCAGCCCTCGTAACTTTAAATAACTTGAACGTGATTATGTTTTAATAAAAATTATTGTGTTTCTATATTTAATTTAAAAAGGTAGGATAAATATAATACTCTTTCTGAAAAGCACATTAGAATATTAAATAAAACAATTAAGATATGGCGAATTAAATTCAGAAGAGTGTAATTCGAGGGCAATGAACTGTTTCACTAATTAATAATAATTTTGATTGTTCGAAGCCACAAAACAAGAGATTTCCGAAAAGCCCAAATAATAATCTTAAATACAATGGTCAATTTTGCCGAAAACTTGGCCCCAAAACTCAATAGAGATCTCTTTCACTGGGAACGAACTGTGTTTTTTTCATAAACAAGTTTTAATGTCAATGCCACCTTAATTTGAAAAGCAGCGCGATCGATCGATAAAAACAAAAGCCAACAAACCCGCTCCATTTCCGGAACTGTGGGTCTCCTTCTTGTCCACGATCGGCTTCCTCTCATGCTGGACCGCTGTAATGGACCGATTACAATCTGAATAAGGTCCAGACGATCGCAATTAAACCGAATTTTAGCTACTCACAATCGCTCCGCATTCCACAAGCCAAACATTTCTGTAATCGGCAATACTGGCACCTGTTCCGGTGGTGCTTCGTCACCTCGCAGTTCATCGCACCCCGACATTGGTAGCCCAGCTGTTTCCGGATCGATCGCTTAAAGAATCCCTTGCAGCCCTGAAAAATTAAGAGAAGAATTGAGAAATGATCACTCGATCATAAAGTGAAAACTTACCTCGCAGCTGATTGCTCCATAATGACGGCCAGAAGCACGATCTCCACACACCAGACACAGCTCCACATGGATAGGCTTCACCTCAGCCAGCTGCATCAGTGTCCAATTGCGTGTTTATCCCAAAAAACCGAAAAATTGAATTTTTTTATAGACCTCTAAATTTGCTTTCGTTTCATTTTCAGACTGTCAAATGGTAAGTGTCAAACTGTTTAGTCGAAAAGAAATTCACATTAAACGCAGCTCATATATTGTGTTGAAGATCAGTTATTTTGACGGACAACATGGTATAAACGTCGTCCTTAATTCGATTATCCAGACATTTTTTTTGGGTGTCGTCAATCTAAAAACAGGAACGGTCGCTACAATTTAAAAAAAAAAGTTTTGATGTCAATTTCGTCAAACGAAAATTTATCGGTGACAAACGTAAACTCAAACAAATGTTTTTGTTGTTATAATTTTCATACGAGCGAGAGGCAAGCTTTTAATTTTGTCGCTCTCGTTCTTTTAGTTAAATAGATTAAACCGCAATTTTAAAATCAAATTTCGGTTATTAAGCCGGGAGACCGTTGATATGTGAAAATCAAAACAAACAAATTAATTTTTTTCGTTTAATTTTTGTTATAAACCCGTTTACAATGTGTTCATCGTTTGTTTCGTTTATGTATTTGAATGGTAAACCCATTCTGCCTCCTCTGGTAAGAATAAATGACCAAAATCAATACAATATTAATCGATAATTAATTTCGGTTGATTTTCATTCTGTTCTTCCAAAACTTAAAATTAATTCCTCTGCTTTAAGATGACCAGAGAGAAGAGGGAGGAAATGCAAAACTGGAGGTCAAGAGCTATTGAATTAGAAAAGAAGATGCAACTAAAGACTAATTTAAGCACAAAAGGGAGTAATATTCAAAAAGAGGTCGAAGAGGAAAACACAATTATCTGCGATGATACGATAACTTCTGAAACTTTGGGTTTGGATACAGCTCCAGAGGAGACTGAGCCTCCTATTCCTGTGGAAATAAGTACTCCAAAACTAATCCGTTCCAATTCATACACTCTGGAGAAACCAAGTCCTTTGCTTCTTAAGTTTTTAATGGAATCTAATGAGAAACAGAAAAAAGATAAAATTTCAACTGTGAAAAATTCAAAAAAGATGAACGTTAAAAAGGTTTCAGGCTCTTTTAAAATCAACAGAACACCAGAATCTCGTTCCACAAGAAAGTCTAAGAGTATCGGAGACTCTCCCAGAAGAAAGTCCAAAAGTATTGGAGATTCTCCCAAAAGGAAGTCTCTAAGTAAAAAGGAAAAATCTTTATCAAAATCAAAGTCTCCTAAAATTGAAAAAAGTCATATCTCAATTAATTCTACATTAAATTCTAGTTCAAATAAAAATGAAGATATTAAGGACAATTCAAAATTCCTAACGCTTTCAAAAATCCAGAAAATTTGCTTGGAATTAGAGGAAAATCACAAGAAAAAGCAAGCAGAACTTTTTGCAAAGCACGAAGAGGAACAGAAGCGTTTCCAAGAGGAGTATCAAAAGCAAATAATGGCTAAATTAGAAGCCCTTAACATAGACCAAAATAACTCAACTTTAAGGACTTCCACTCCTTTTTCCGAATCAAAATCAAACACCACGAATAATGAAACGTCTTTTTACTCCACGATTCAAGGCGATGAATCCCCTCTCAATTCGTCCATGACTCTTGTCTCAGAGGCCTATTCCAAGAATTATCTGGCCAACATCCGGCACTCCTTCATGTCGCCGGACAGCAGGCAAAAGGCGGCCAGAGCAGCAACTATTATAAATAGCCACGCTCGAGGATACCTAATTCGTCGTCTCCTGCGCACAAATCACGTCCAAAGCATCATTGATGGAATCAAAAGTATTTTAATCATTATTTTAAGCTCAAATACTGCAGCCGATGCAAAAACCAAACGAAGTCTGCTTCAACAATTGAATGATGGCGTTGAAAGCCTTCATAACGTCTTCTTTGAGCTCAGCACAAATGAACGACTGGCTATTATTGCCGCAGACAGGAAGTTCATCAAAGCACAGCTTATGACCAACGGAAACCACAAGCAAAACACGCCTTAATATGCCTTAATAAACCATTTTTCACAATCGATATTGCCTTTTTATTTCATTTTATTTCGTGGAACAAAATAGTCACTAATTTTAAAAATTTAATTAAATTATTAAAAGTAAGAACATATATTTCAACATCCAAATTGTTTATTGTGCTACGAGGGTGTAAAATCAGCTATTTAACAAGAAGTGTGAAATAGGCGGGTTTTCGTAGTTCAAAACCAATTTTTCTTTTTTAACTAGTGAAAAAATAAATGAATTTTTTGTTGCTTTAGTTTTTATTTATTTACCAAATATAATTTATAAAAACTACATAATTTAGTTTAAAAATCTTAGCTTTTCGACATCGATTTGAGTTTCATAATGGGTAAGTTTTCCTTTACTAGTGAAAATTTTAAATTATTATTTCACTATAGTAAAAAAAAAATCTACGAATAAATAGTTATAATCTACGAAATAATTTGATTTAAAGTCAAATTTTAGTTGCCATTTTGAGGAAAGAACTACAATTTATAACGATCAAATAATACCCGAAAACCGTTCAAATTGAGATCGCTGGAATTGCAAATTAATTTTGTACAATTCCCTATAGAAAAGTAGCCTGTTTTTAACGCAAATTGGTTCTGTAACAGTTTACTTTACAGCACGCAGTGCGGTAATATTTCAAAATTTGCACTCAAATAGTTACAAATTTAATGAAGTTACTAGTTATTATAATAATCAAATTTATTATTTAAATATTTTAATTTGAAAATTGAAAGTTTGCTCTGTAGTAAACATTAACAAATAATGCCAAAATTTCGAGTTATGAGTTGTCTAACGAATAATTAATTCTTACCGAAGGGCTATCAGTGCAGGGAGAAATCACTCTCACAACTTATTCCCATTTTTTCTATAGTCCACTAATAACTAACTATTCATATTTACGTCACGGATGTCTAATATTGAACCTCTCTATAAAGTGGGTAGACCTATACTGTCCTCGTGGGCGGTGCCGAATGGCGGGTCATATAACACTTTATTAGGATAGTAATGTTAGCTAGGGGCAGAATTGCGGATAGGCATGGGGAGCTAAGGCGAATTACGTGGGGGAGCGTATGGCTGTCCACCATACACCTAATGACACGTTTTCGTACAGCTGGACAATTATCTTATTCACATATTTTATATGTGAAGGGCTATAATCACCGAACGGGTTCTGCGCCCACCAACCAATTTGAAATTTCGTTATGAGTTCTTGTTCCACAATTTGAAAAACCCGTTGCAAATGTTTTTATTAGTAATTATCGATTAACTGGTATTTTTTCAGAATTACACAAAATAGCGTTCAATACACATGTGAAATCGGTTATTACAGCACACATTTACATATTTTTACTCGCTGCCGTCAAAATACATGTCAAATTCGTACTGTAATAACCTCTATTTTACCACTTGTATCGAAATATACTATTACGTGAATATTTTAGGAAATTGCAACCTGCTCGGGTGTAAAATCCGTTTCAACTCCGTAACAATATACTTAATTCCGTTAAAACGGCCTAATTTACATACTTGTACCAAAAAATAGCTATTTTATTCTAATTGCAAATGAAATTAGATTATTTTAACATAGTCATAGTAAGAGCATTTATAACGTTTCAATAAAGGAAATGATTCCTTCAAAACCTGCTAATTAAACTTCAAATTTTATAATTGTTTTTAAATATTTCAAATACTTCTTAATTATTATTAATAATTGAGAAATGGGATTTAATGACACTTTATTGTGAAAACAACAAATGAAAGAGTGATAAGAAAAGTGTACGTGGAAAAACCTGACAAACTTGAGTTTGTGAACTTTTAATTACTTGTAATAAACAACCTTATACCATTGTTTTGCGGGCTATGGGGAAAATGAAGTCTTTCGTCATGTATACAATCTGCAAAAAATTATAAAAATATAAGTCAAACGTCCCATTCAAAACAATAGTGCTAAACCCTATGGAAAGATAACGTAAGGAAATAATAATATTTCAATTATATTTGTACACGACACCAATACTAATGCAAATAAATGGATTTAAATTAAAATTTTGGTAAAACTCAAATTTTAAGAAGGTTCACTATAAAATCTGATAACTGCCATTATTTTATTGATGACACATCTTCCGGATTCTATATGCACAGTATTTTAAAGAAAAAAATTCCATTTTAAATTTAATGCACTAAGTTCAAAAATATTTCACTAGATGGTGAACGTGTCAATTTGGTAATTTCCAGACACAATACATTTAAAGCTGACACAGTTTAAAACACAGCAAACCGTCTTTTTTGTATGAATTTAGCATGCTGTGCTATCTGACGCGCCATTAATGTAAAAAAAGGTACTGCGCATCAAAAGTATATTAGTTATTAAAATCAAAACACAACAATTACCATAGAATATTTCTTTATTTGATATAATAGTATAATAATTCAAATGTTTAAAAATAGAATTTCAAGTACCAATATTAGGATTTCAAAAGATGTGTGTTTCATTTCTTACTAACAATATAGATTATAATTAAATGTCTAACATAATTCGAATAGAAACAACTAAATTTGCTGCGAAAGCTGCAATAATTTCAATACCATTCTAATCATTACAAATTGTATTTCTCTTCTTTTCTTCTTCTAAATAGCCGATCGTTAAGTGTTATGGAACGCAATGATAATGGATATAATATTGTAATGATAATTACGGCATTACTACATTGAAACATTTAAGAGTAAATTCGGGCTGGTCAAATGACCCCGTCCCGTTGTTGTGCCAAGGAAGAATCAAATGGGCCGGGATTAATAGTCCCCAGGTCCCAAAAACACTACAAAATTACAGTCAACTCCTCTAAAAACTGCTTAAACTTGGGCTGATCTTCTTCTCTTCATCTTGTCTTCTTGAAAATATAATATAGTTATTATATAATTAAGAGTTAAAGTTGTCCTCTTCATCCTAATTACTACACATTGGGTATTATGATCGATAATAATATAATCTCTGTTTCTCAAAAGTATGTAGAAAAATAATATTTTACTTCAAATGAAACAGGAAACTGATTCTCTTAAAACTAACAAAAAAAAAGTAATAATCAAAACTATGGATAGAAATGCAACTCTTAAATTCGGCTGTTGTTCCATTTTTAATCTTTTATTAAGGATAGTCTTTTCTCAATGAAATCACTTCTCTCACTCTTTACCCATTTTAAAACTGTCATCTAATTTTGATATCCAATTTCCAAACCCTAAAACTATGGAACAGACAACTAAACGTGGCTTGCGGTCACAACACTTTCTCCTTTCTTCTTATTCTCCCGGAATTAAAAAACGATGGAATTACGAGCCAATATCATGATCTTGGAACCGGAATCTCATTTGGAAATTGATTAGATAAACGAAACCTAGCCTCTTTCTTGTCGATCTTCTCGGTGGAATTTTTCTGGCAATTCTCCATCTCATCCCCTTCTCCTCCCTCTCCCTTCACCCTGTTAACCATCTTTTCATTCACATTTCTATCACTTGGCCGATTCTGTTGCATCATTTTACTGCTGGCATCAGAGAAGCCGATTACAAAATTAATAAACGAACCGAAACAAAACCGAGCAATAAAAACAACAACCAAGGGGAATAAAAGCCATTGTGGTAAAGACACTGGCGACACTGCTACAATGCCTTCAGTGGCTTTGCCGTCAAGGGAAAACTGTCAATGGATCATTTGCAATCAGAAAATGACGAAAACGGAACATAATCGTCGATCAAGTAATTCTGGGAGATAATTTCAGGAGATCTTGTTGCGCCACCACGAGAACCGGACCAGCGGCAAGGCCTTATTAGAAGCCTCATCGCCATTGTCCCGTCCCTTCCACGCCCACACCACCGACATTAGCTGAATCAAGAGAATTGTGAAAAGTATTGGCAAATCAAAAGTCTTTAGTTTCGCCGATGATGAAGCTGGTGCCAGAATCTGAGCGGAGGCATCGTTGGCCAAGAGCAACGAAGCCACCGATGACGATGGATCAACAACAGCATCAGCGTTGGAATGAGAGCAAAGTGATTTCATCAAGAAAAGCGAGGGAATGCCCAGGAAAGTGCCAAAGAAATCGGGATCACTTCGTTTGGCTGAGGAGGAGGAAATCGGGCTCAAGGAAAGTGGAGAGGAGGAAAAGAGGGGGAATAGGGAGAAAGAGGGAGAGGAGGGGAGGTCAGCCCCAATCTGGGGCAAACACTGTAATTCTCAGCTCGGGAATTTGGAGTACATGGCGTAGGTCAGGTCGTAGGTGGGCAGACGACAGTACTGGATGTCCCTGCGCTTCCATTCGCCCAACTTGGTCGCGTGTTCCATCTCTCGAGAAGCCGTGAATGCCTGCGAGTTCTGAAACGAGAGAAGACGGAAGAGGAAATCCAATTATCAACGTTTTAAATTCAATCATAAAAGGTAAATGGAGCGGATTTTTTGCCCTTTAAAATATCAGATTTTAGGTTGAAATAAATTTTATACATCAAACAATGCTAAAATGATAAAGGAAAGTGCTGCAACAAATTTGATTTATTAAAAATAGGCTTTCTTTACAGGGCAGCTATATTGCAAGAACATTTTATTACACAAAAGCTTTAGTTATTACTTAAATTTAAAAAAAAATACCGGGAATATTTTCAACTCTAGAAAATTTCTCTTATTTTCCGGCTTTCCTTCAGAAGAAAAAAATTAATTGCCGAATTAGTATTGCTTAGGAAGGTTATTACAAAATAAATTTTTAACCCTTTGGGGACACATCTCCAATAGTTAATAGCCTAACTAAACATAAACTTTGTTGGAGAAAATGTTAAGGGAGCTTAAAGAAAGGTCATTTTGCTAATAGGGATTTGCTTGCTTTCTTCGATATAACTAAATAATATAATTTTCACATTCAACATTTGCTTTAAACTAAAGTATCTATCCAATCTTTAAACAACATACCATTTCAAATAGTTATTAAAACAACGTGTGGGAAAAATGAACCATAATTAAACTCTAGTAGAGTTCTAGAAAACGAATGAAATGAGTTGTCTAATAGATACGAATGTTTAATTATGTGTTTTTCCATCTAGTTTTTTACAAGATTTTATACAATTCGCATATTATATTTATTCGCGGAAAAATAGCTTTCCGCGAAATATGAAGTAAAGAATACGAAGACAACCCAGTACTAAATTAAGGTCTAAACCCATACAATTAAGAGTAGTACTTGTCAAGCGAATAGAACTTTGACTCAATTTTTCAAAATATCACGACAACCTTGCACCATGCATTGTATCACTGATATGCTCGTGATAGCACTCATCATTTAAACCACATTTAAAAGCCATAATCAACATTTAAGAAGAACTTTATTCTTTGTCATTTAATGTGAAAAAAATTAAATTGATTAATAAATTATGGTTTACTTTATTATAGAGACATGAAAAACGTCAAAATATATTTTCATTATACGGTACTAAGATCCAAAATTAAAATTTTTAGTAGTTGAATTTTGGGAAAAAGTACTAATTTCGTGTATTTACACGATTTGTAATTGTTTACGGGCATTGAATTATACTTTTTTCAACACTGAACGATTATAAAACAATTTCTAGAGGAATCATTTGCTACTAAAATGTAAACATTTTTCAATAGAATTGTATAAAGCAAATAAAGTCACATTACTTAATATTTGTTCAGTTATTTTAACACTTTTAACGAATTAAAGAATATTAGCAGTTTCGGTTAATGTTAAACTTTAGACTTTAAAAATCTTGTAAACAATAACATGTGATGGGATTCTTCTTAGTTTCGTAATTTCTAAGTGGATTGAAATAGCTTATATTTATTTTTTTTATCTCACAAGCAAATTGGTTTTAAACATATACAGTATTTTAAAGGCAAATGGTTATTTCTGAGTAAAAAGTTCTTTAAATATTTATATTTAATCAATTGGAATAAGAAAATTGAAAAAAAAATCTAGTTTAATAATTTATACCTCATTGACACTGGGTGGAGTATGAATAATAAAAACTTTTCACGTTGGAAAGATAATTAAACACAGCCACTGTTTGAATTTGAAGAAATAGTTTTAAATGTACAAACTTTAGGTTTATTGTTTTGAATGATGGATTCTTCTTATAAATCATAAACCTTGATCTATTAACATGAAATGTTTTCAACAGAAACTACAGTCTAATCTCTACGAAATCTCTTTCGAACTATTTCGAACTAAATTTAATATATTTCGATACAAGTGCTGTAATAATCGATTTCACATGTGTATGGAACGCTATTTTGTGTAATTCTGTAAAAATACCAGTTAATCGATAATTACTAATAAAAACGTTCGCAACGGTTTTTTTTCAAATTGTGGAACAACAACTCACAACGAAATCATTTTCAAATTAAAATATTTAAATAATAAATTTGGTTATGCCATGGATCTGCCTGTGTCCTAGCGGTTAGCACACTAAACATCCTCCTCGAGGTCGTGAGATCAAATCCCGGGCGGATATTTTTCTAGCGCGAAAAAGTTTCCATTTATATATATCAATAACATTGCGAAATAATATTCATAGCGAATTATAAATAAATAATGGTGCAAACAAATAAATAAAATGGGCAGATTGACTGGATCCATTTACAACTGGTCTAGGTGCTATTAACTGACTACTAATACACTGAAAAGCAAACAGTCACGTAAAGTCTAACTCCCGATGGTTGAGTTTGAGACTGCTAGTTCCGTAATGGAATGTCGTGGGAATAGTTTATTTATTTATTTTTGATTATGACAACAGTATGTAATCTCATTAAATTGGTGACTATTTGCGTGCAAACTTTGAAATATTACCGCACTCCGTGCTGTAAAGTAAACCGATATAGAACCAAATGAGTTAAAAAGCGGCTACTTTCTATACGGAATTAAACAAAATACATTTTGCACTCATTTACTTATTTTTACTCGCTGCACTCGTCAAAAGACTTGGTAAATTCGTACTGTAATAGCCTTTATTTCATCACTTGTATCGAAATATAGAATTTAAGCCCACGTTAATTCAAATGAAAAAAACTATTGCTATTTAACAAAACCATGTGGTTATTCGAACTCATCGGCGTCTAAAACACGACAATTCAAAGTTGCAACCAGAAAGAGGTCGAATGATTGACATTTTGCGACAAGTTCAAATTGTATTCACATTTGTTTTTTGTATGTTTAGTTGGACTATTTGACGCACATTTTATAGTATAACTGCGTTCTTTCGAAAGATAAATTTATTCACATTATGAATACGAATGTACCTCTAAACCTTTGCCATAGTTATAAAATATCAGTTAATAGATAGCAACTTATCAACACCGAAATACTTTCGCCTAAATTTGAAAGTACTACGTTGAATAGGAAAATATTGAGGCTACGTACAAGGAAAACCCCAAATAGATAGGAAAACGAATAGGAAGTTTTATTTATTTTCCCTCTCAAATTTCAAACAATTTGATAATTCAAACTCTAGATAATTCGTAATATTTTAGGAATTCCTCGAGTTTCGAATTATCTAGAATCTCTATATTGATTTAAGTTAAATTTTATCATTTAAAAGAATATTGTTTGTTTTTCTATAATATAAACATTAAAAAAATACTTCAATTGTCTTCGAATTCAAAAGAATAAAACTAAAAATACTTGTATTGAACTTACCTTGTTCGCAAAGACAGTCACGACAAACTTGCCAGGCTGGAAAGTCTCGATCACGCGCTTAATCAAATCACCGTAGTTCGACGCGGCTACGTTGCTCTCGAAGCTCACGTACGAAAACTCCGGCTCCGGCGTAATATGAATCGTCATGTAGCAGCCCTGCGGAAACAACCAATATTATCAATACAAATGGAATTGACATCCTAACAAGCGTCATCTGGAAAACCTCCGACAAAAGGGTGGGATGGCGAGCACGACGACGATGATAAAGCGGGAGGAATGCTCTTTATGAGCTTTAATTTCTTTCAATATTAATCGGAAAATATCTAATTTCTTAATGCAAAACACACACATTTCCATTCAATTCAAGAAACATTAATATTAAGACATCGTTACTTTCAATTTAGCCAAAATGGAAATGCAAAAAGGGAAACGTGTTTAATGGCGAGCACAATTTTCTTTTCCTTTCAATATTTCTGCTGATTAATATAGAACATTACCTATCGCACTTTCGTATTAAAAGACTTTAAGACATTAGTTTGAGGTTCGTAATAAGCCACTTTATTGCACTAGTGAACAATTTGAATTTTTATTTTACTAGTGAAAAAGTGTCATAGTCCACAAATAATTAAGTTTCAATGTCAAAATTCCAACGAATTTTGAGCAATCAACTACACATTTATAACATAGAATTCTAGAATTATTATTTTAAATTAGTCTTTCGTGTATTTTAAGAAAATTGGAAATAATGTCCTTGTCGGGAGTAAAATCTGTTTTGAGCTTTCGTATCGAAATGTGAGCTTTTTGACATTGACTTCAGTTACATAAGCGTCACATTATTGCACTAGTGGAAATTTTGAATTTGTATTTCACTAGTGAAAAAAAAAGAAAATCATAATCAGGAATATAGGGAATTTGTTTCAAAGCCAATATTGTGGTAATATTTTGAGGAAAAAACAGTACAGCATTAATTCAGGCTATTTTAACGATCACATTGAACAGACAACTGTTTAAAAAGATTTTTTAATAATTTAATGTGACTTTTTGACTAGTGCCATAAAGTGAGACATTATGAAACTCAAATGGATAACGAAAGCTTATGTTTCGATACGAGAGTGCAAAAAATTATGTCCTGCCTGACTCATTTTACACTCTTGTACCACAAATAACTGTTATTAAAGCAAAATTGGTTGAGTATTTATGAGCTACGTTTATAATTATCTTAAACCATGTAGATGAAACGAAAAAATTAAGTGAAAAATTGTCTGAAATTATATTTATACACGGCACAAATACTATTACCCAAATCAATAGTTTAAAATTAAAATCTTGTTAAAACTCAAGTTTAAAGAAGATTTACTGGAAAATCTGATAACATCAGGTTTCAACCGTATTTTAAGGATAAAATTTCAATTTGAAAATCAATTGACCTTTTAAGATAATACGTTGTTCTTAACAAATATGTACAAATTGTCAATTCTGTGAATGAAGCAAGTGGGTTACTATGATTAATTAGATTTGATTAACTATCTTCCAGCCCATTTTTCCCCCTTCAGTTAAAAAGGTTTTAGTTTATAGTTAGACTTAGTTTTCCAATTATATGAATTA
>JXOV01007648.1:0-14885 GCA_001014945.1 Clogmia albipunctata | reverse complement strand
TCGATGACCTTTCTAAAGAACATTTTGGAATGGCTACTAAAATAAACANAAACTGAATTGTAAATGAACTCCTGATCTCAAATTAATAGTTTCTTATCAGAGAGAGGAAATCAATTAATTTAATTCCAGCAGCAACTATTTTGGAAGATAATAACTTCATCTACAATATTGATCTCGATGACCTTTCTAAAGAACATTTTGGAATGGCTACTAAAATAAACATAAACATTTTTCAATAGAATTGTAAAAAAAATTCTAAACCCCTAAGAATACTCGCATTTTTAATGTCTCCAAAAATGGACTAATTCAATAGATTACAGTAAGATTCGCATTTATAATAAATATTTGTATGACCCAGTTTCTGTTTAAGGGTGTGTCCTTATAGAGTTCTTATGATTTTGGAGCGTAGATAGATAGATCTTCTAACATCCAAGTAACTGCTTATAAACAGAAATATATAGGTTAAAATACCGTTTGTTTAAATTAAAAATATGGGTAAACATAAAAAAAATTTAAAATATAAACTCAAAGTGTAAAGTTTTATATGGAACAGTCTGATACGTCAAAATTCACAATGTGGTGTAGAGTTCTTAAAATAATCTTAATTTATATAACTGAATAGAAAACTAAAAAGGTTGGAATTAAAAGACTTTAATATTGATTGAATATTTCATTCTATTTTATTTTAAATAGAAAAGGCTATAAATTTAGCAATAATTAACACTGAGATACTCTTTAAATAAGGTAGCGATGAAATCCGCTTTAATGTTGGAATAATTTAAAAATTGACCTTATCAATTTTGATGTAAAAAACTGAAAATTCGAAATGGAATTTTGTTGTACCTATTTAATCAACTTTCAACCAAATAACCCTTTTCAAAAATTCTCAGTACAAAAATTGTGTCAGATCCGGAAAGGGTATCAGGATCTAAGGACATGCTATTCCAACACTTTCAAGTTGGTGTCATTATTACTTGATTACAAAAACAATTTATTAGGCAACAAGTGCTTCATTGAATCGAAATCGTGCAAATAAAATACATGGGATTGTGAATTGAATTTTGAGGGTGTCACGGACCTGATCCGGAATTAAATTTCAAGCATCAAGATAGAGGGAAAATTGGTTATCAAAAAAAGAGGAGAGAGAGAGAGTTGTCCTAATAAATGCCCAGCAGCCGAGCTTCGGTCCCGGGCAGTGAAAGGAGGAGGCCCGAATCTATATCTGGTAATTGTGTACTTTTGAACTCAATAAAAAGAAGACCATCTGGTCCCTTGGCCAGTCGGTGTGGATGAGCTTCCTGTTCATCATTCACAGTCACACCACCCTGGCCAAAGAAAAGTCGCTCACTCTCTATTTACGTTAAATTTTATGGATTTCCAATTCAATCACCAGCCTCGATTATTTGCTTCTTTCTCCGAATCGTCCGATGTCTTAGATTTTCCAATTTAAAAAGTGAACACATGTTCTAATGTCTAATTTGGTAGGGTTATCAAGCATTAGGCAATCTCGTGTATACTTATTCATTATTGAAATTTATTTTCTTTTGTAAAAGAGTTAATTGAGTTGTTTCAAAATTATATTTACTTTCATGCATTTTGAAGTGTGAAAAGTTGGTCCATATGTTTAATAATGCTTATCTATCGTGCTTTATGTAAGACTTTTGGTATGATAGGTTAGGCGCAGAACCGGCTCTGGGTTATAATCCTTATTCATATATAAATATATTAACAATGCACGATAACGTTTTACTGGAGGTCTGGTGGAGAGCCATACGCCCCTCTTAGTATATCGCCCAAGCTCTCCCAATCTAAGTCTGGCCCTAATTAACTTGTTGCTATCGATAAAGTATTGCAATGTAATGATTCCTTTAAAAGTATTTGGGGAGTTTGATGGGATACGATAAGAGCGCTTATTAGACACGTCAATTGGCACCGGACCCTGGACAGTATAGATCTGAACTCTTTAGAGGGTTATTGTTAGTTATATGTACAGTTAGTTTGTTTTGTCACTTACTTCCGAGGTATCTAGACCATGCATAAATGTTGTGAGGGTATTTTCTCCTTTCACAGATAGCCTTTTCTTGAAATTATTACATAATTTAAACAATTCCTTCTTTGATACGTATCTTGTCACTACCAATTAGAAATACAAACAAACATCCGTATTTTCGTGTTTTTCAGATTCATTATTTGTTTTTATTAGATAAAAATCGATGCAAGACTTTTAGAATTTAAAAAAATTGTATTCATATCCGTTCCAAATTATATCTTCTCCTTACATTTATACATAAGGACGTTTTAGGGGCGAGGGAGGAGACACCACACTTCCTTTAATTCAGAGTGGGAAAAATAATACTAAACATTTTTTGTAATTGAAAGCTTTTAACGAGACCTCAACCTCTTGTCGCTACGGTTGAGGTACGTTTGGACATCGAAAAATTAAAAACGACGAAATATAAAAAAGGCTGGTTAAAAAATGAGTCATGCGACAAAGTTCTTTTCAGATTGTAATAGTTGTGGAGAAAAAAGTTTGCGCGAAAAGAAATTGTTAATCATTCAATAGTTATCGAGAAACGAATGCTATTTTCATTTGTAAAATAGCACAAAAACTAATTAAAACTAATTAAATATTTATATGGGAAACATAACTTTTATACTCTGGGGGCTTTTTGTAGTTTTAAAAAATAGAAACATAACATTTAATGAAACATTTTGATGTTTCATTCTTCAGACAAGAATAAGAAGAAGTCGAATGATAAGATGTATTTGTGAATGGAGTGTTATCTTTTCATTCCTATAGTACTTTTTTCATGCATGTATCCATTCAGTTTTTCAAGCCGTGATGATTATTATGTTTCATTTAGAATAATTTTACTTTTTATTGAAGCATAAATTAATGAAAACAAGTACTTTTTATATCAAAATTGTGAAAAAGGAATAAAATGATATGTCTCCCATATTGTCAAATATGTCAAATTTTCAACTGTCAGTTTTTATTTAATATTTTTTTTAATTATCACACGTTTCATTTTACTATTTAAAAAAATATAGTGTCTTTCCCAAATTTATCCTATCGGGTTTAATATAAATAAATATATCTCGCAAATGAATGCGAAATCGATCTCCAAAATAATCTATATTTGATGTATACTTAATGGAATTTAGATTATATTTTATTCTGTTGCGAATAGTACTCCATACACCATTCCAAAAAACTTTTACTAAGCCAAAATGAACTTAAAAATCATTAAAAAGAACTAAAATCTATATTATAAAGAATGGTCTGAATATATGAATTTTAGCGTGTTTGAGTACAACCTGATACTTGTATTTTCAAATTTTAAGGTTAATTTTAAACTGCTAAATTATCCAGTTTATACTGGATTAATTATTCATTATGCCCCAATCGTTTTAATTATTGAATAAAAATAGAAGTCAACATCACGTGTTACTCCTCCCCATACATTTTATGAATGGTTAGATTTAACCGGTAAAAATCTGACATTCGTTTCGGAGTCTTTGCTATCGCTTTGATGTGGTAGAAAGAAGCTCATATTAAAAAACATAATAATAACTGAGGACAAGAAGGAAGAAAATATAATTTAAAGATATTTATTTAACTAAATTTAGGATTCTGTCCAAACAAGATAAGAATTTGTCATAACAAAATAAACCTTGAACTTTATTATATAATTATAGTCCTTGATCCCTAATTAAATATTAAATTGTAATGAATTTTTGAACAAAAGTACCTGTTTTCGACCCCGAAAACTGTGGTAACCCTAATTTGGGTAGAGATAAACGACATCCACGAGTCGTGTCATGGACGAACATGTAAATGGTTGGGATAGTTTATTTCTGTGGATCGCAACCCAATGACCTATTCTTGAGAGTCTCATCTTGGGATTGAAATACCCTGTGAGATAGATGAGGAGATAGAGAAGGAGAGAGCGTTATTCTGGCCTAAAAATACCTCATGAATTCATAATCCGTCCATTTGGTCGTTATTTTTAGAGGCTGGGATGATCAAAGGAGGGGGATTTTGGATTCGATTCAAAACCGCACAAGCAATCGCGGAAATTTTCAAGTGGTTGATAGTGGCATTGCCAACTATTGCAAATTCGCATTCTGCTTTTTGTTGTTCACTACGTACATTTTTTACTATTATTACCATTGGCAAGAGAACAAATAGTGAATATTAAAATGTATTGTGTATGCTTTTATTTACCAAACTTATCCATTTTTAATGTAGTTCGAAATCCCACTATCTGCGCATAAAATCCGTGCAAATATTGCTGGCAAAACAAACCACCATCGATTTTGTACGATGGAATCTGTAAATAAATAAGCACATTTTGTTCCATTTTCAAATATTCAATATTGTACACACACAACTCTGAACATTAATTCGGATTAATCGAATTTTGGCAATAAAATCTATTCTCGGTTATGAGCAAATACATTCATTAAACTATTGTTTGCTTATATTGGCAATTAAAATGTCAATTTTAAAATTCAAATCGTGCTGTTAGTTTCAAACTGTTTATATAATCAATAGTATTTATTGATGCTCTTACCTATTTTACTGCTCTTACAATGTCACATGTTTCAGTTATTTCAGTATTTTTAATTGACTTCCGAACATGAATTTTATTTGTTCCACCGCAAAAGTTGGATATTATTTCATTGATCTCTTCTCTACCATATTGAATGCAGATGCTAATGGAATGCTCAGTTTTTGTTCCATTGAATCTTATTTTAGATTTTACAATAGGACAGTATTGAGAAATTCGTCCCTACTAAAATATTTTGCCAAAACTGTTTGGTGTGTTCATCATTTCTATAAAATCAGAAATCTCTTCTAAAAACAATGTATCGGCCCTTTATAATAAAATAATTATTCTGAAATTTGGCATGTTTTTATTTGTGCAGTTTATTAGCTACGACGCATAATAGTTTAAAATCATCGATGTCAAAAAATCCAATCTTTTTACGGCCTTACCAGCCATTTAGTAATGTCAGAGATCAGTTTTTAATTTTATAATTAATGTGAATTTCAATTTTTTTAAACTATTTACTAATTTACTTGATTCTAGAATTTCAAACACACAACGACAGCTACTGGTAGCCTATTATTATTATGCAACAAAAATTGTCGGTTCTCTTGGTACAATTAGGATTTTTTCAATCAATAAACTGTTATTAGTTAATACCTCTAACTGGAAGATATAGGGTAAAATCAAGAATAATATTGAAATCTCGAATTTTGACGCTGATTTCCTAACAACACCTATGCCCCTCAATTTTATCTCAACCAATTTTAATCATATTAAACTTTGTAAAATGTAAATTTTGCCATGAAACCAATAACATCACACTGATTAAACTTTTTTACTAAAAATATCATAAATCTTTAAATTTAAAGAGAGCACTCGGATGGTATAGTTCGACTCAAGTGTTGAAATAGAAGTTATTACATACAGAATTTTATTAGAATTTATTACAGCACGAATTAACCATGCGAGTAAACGCGAATAAAAATAGGTAAATGAGTGCTTTAATAACCTATTTCACATGTGTATTGAACGGTATTTTGTGTAATTCTGAATAAATACCAGTTAATTACAGTCGATAAAGTTAATTAGAGTGAGATGACAATATTCATACCGACATTTTCAAGTTTAAATATTTAAATAATAAATTTGTAGAGATTGGTCTATGAAAACGATATCTAATTTCATTAAATTGGTGACTAATTACGTGAAAATTTTGAAATATTACCGCACGCAGTGCTGTAAAGTAAACCGTTACAGAACCAAATTGTGTTAAAAAGAGGCTATATTTTTAAACGGAATTACGCAAAGAAAATATTTAAATGTGAAAATAAAATAATTAGCATAATAATGCATATTTCCATGTATACACTCTATATCTCAGTCCCATTTTTGTGTGAGTTTCTTAAAATTGATTTCAAACACTAATGACGTAAAGAAAGATTTGACTGAACAATAAGTAGTGTTGTAAAATAATCCATGAAAGAAAAACTAAAACTAAACATACTTATGATATAATAGTCCTAAATGACCATTCATTATGTTAAGGTTTTGTATTTTCTAATTTTAGACTAAGCGTTTATTTAAAACTTTGGCTTTGTATATAAATATTAAATACACTTCAAGGTAAAAGATATTCCGAATGAAATTAATTTTTAATATATGAAGTGGTTTAAAGGTATTTCCTTTTGCCACAAAAACCAAAAGGAATTTTGGTTAAGGTTCCTTTTTCAAAGGTTAAGGCCTTTCCTAATTGTAAAATGATATGGATTTAAGCTTTATCAAGGTTAATGTATTTTGGGGAATATAAAATGTAAGGTTTGACAAAGAATGTTGGAATTTACATAAAATATCTATATTAAAATCATATAGATTAAGTTTATGAATGAGATTTGTAAGAGTACTTCTAAGTTTGATAATAATATAATTTGTAAGGAGTAATTGATATAAATTAATACATCTCCTTATATTTCTGTGAAAGAAGGAATTGGTATAAAAAGCATGGAATAAATCAGGGGTAATCATATTAGAAATGACCTATTACCTTTCTCTGAGAACAAAATTACACTATGATTGGATTTGTGTTGCTAAGAAGTGGAAATCCAATTTGCTCTAAAAATACGTATTTTTACGATTTATACAAATAACATTAACCTAAATATCAATTTATTATGGACTCGGTTACCAAGTCATGAATGGAATCAATGACTCCCACATACTCGAGAGTCCACTATTTGAGTAGGGAGAGAAAAGTCGGTTTTGTCAATTACTTTTAGAAAGACATTAAGAATAAACAATTTCATTCACAAAATGGAACAAAAACTAGTAATATTTGTTTTGGACTTGTCTTTATTTATTTGAAAAACTTTTACTAAAAGCCAAGTTGTTTTTTTTGCTACTCCTATTCAAAAGGTCATTTTCATTATGAAGTTCGGAAAATAGCATTGTTATTTCTTTAGATTCAATTAAAAGTTTCGTGAAAGGTCTTTTATTGCAGCGAATGCCATTCTTTTCGAAAACATAACCTTAAAATTACCTAGAACTAAAATAACAGTGTAGGAATCATAAACAGATTAAATGCCTTTAATTTAATAGCTTTAAGTATTTTACTTGAAAAAATGATATCATTCTGATTTAATGAACGCAATTCATTGTGGAACCAGCTTGTTTTCAGGTTCACCCAGGTGTGATCGTAAACAAATCAAATGCTACACTGTTAAAGTACTCTTTTTGCGCATTTTTGTGCAGAAAAGCGTCGGTGATGAATATCATTGTTTACCTCAGAGTGTAAATTGACGATGTTATTTATTTCCTGGCTGTGGAATTAATCCCAGATGGTATTTTCGTTGAGAAATGAGAGATCCCTCGGACTTTGAGCTGTTTATTTGATTCTGGTCTCCTCCTTTCAATAACAGAAAAAGTGAGGTTATGTAACAGAGCGATAGATAAAACTGATTTAAACGAGATTGAAAATAAACGATAGATTCGTCATTTCCTTTGCGTCGTCGTGTTCTTTTGCAGGCAAACACATCAATAGGTGAATCAATCAAATTCTCTCTGTACTCGAGAGATTCTTGAACACATTTATCGATTTCGTCTGCCGATGACGACGACAGACTCTGTTTATTCCATCTTCCGTCCATCAATTCCAATTTCTGAGAATGACTTAATTTGGTCGGCAAAATATCCGGCTTGAGTCTCTGCTGCTGCTACTGCTGCTCCGAAGCCAGGATGAACACGAGGCTCCCTCAATTGGAGTCCCGCTGCTTTTAATAAATTATGGAATGTCTACCATATCTGTTATTGCTCAATTCAACAGAATATTGGCAAACAAATTAAAGAACAGCAAATATTGTCTTTAAAACTTATTTTATGAAGTTTATGATATTTAACCCATTTGAAGTAATAAAAAATTATCAATAATATGTACAAATAGATTATAATATTTTTCAAATATTAAATACATACAATTCCTGTTTGCCTACAAAAGTCCTCTATACGGACGCCTTTAAGATACTAGATGAAATACTAATATCAAATCCTTCAATTAACATTTTATATCTTCATCTCATTCTAATTTGTTACGATAGATATGTTTTTGACTAATTGCTATTGGAAGGTTGGGTGCAGAGTCCTTAATTTTTTTTTATAAATATACGAATAAGATCATTGTATTGAGGTACAAGAACGTATCGTACACTCCGTTGCAAAAAGTTGAATACAGTCATTTAATTGAATTCAACCATCAATATCTCTGGTATTTTCCATAATTTTAAAAATTCCTTTGCCATTAGGGTTAAGGGGTTCATTGAGAGTATAAGTATGAAAAAATATTGGAATTAGGTTCATCACAGCTACTTCTAGAAAACAAAAATCAGCGCGGCGCCATTTTGGCCCCTGGAAAAACGTTGCAGAAAGTTGAATACACTCCCATTTTTGGTGGGTTACTGTTGCTTTTTTCGAGTTTTAAGTAATAGAAACTATTGATATTTTATTCTTTCTGAATTGAATAGCTTTAAAATAGTATTACTTTCATTTANNTTAATTTCATTTAAAAATATAGTTTTATTGATAAATATGGGAAAAAACTGGGTTTCAAGCATTTTTGAATAAAATTGTATATAATTTTTAAAAATAACATCAAAAGCACTCAAAATACAAATTTCTAATAATTTATAATAGATTTATTGAAATAATTGTACAATTTATTGCACAGATTGCACTGCAAAATAAATAAAATAGCAATATTTATATGGGTTCATCCGTGTTTCTGTATTAAAAGTGATATAATTCATTTTTTTTATTTAAAATATAGCTAACAAATATAAAATTCAGAAAGGCACTTAGTTAAACTATTATATTGTAAAGGAAATCTCACAAATTTTATCAGTTTTAGTTGTACAATCGATACTTTTGTAAATTAACTCTATGACCAAATGACGTAATGGATGATGTGGTTTCTGTTACTGTGGATAAAATTATTTTTATAAGGTGATATTTAAAAATTTCTTTATGTTTTATTGTAATTACTATTAAAATTGATAAATAGTATACAAAAATTATTTAATTACAATTATTAGTACTTCATTCCATAAATTTCATTGGTTTATAAATAACCATAAACATGTATAAAATATTATTTACATTTTTTTTTATAAATTTAAGAAAAAAAATGGTAGTTTATATTAAAATATTTATATGAAAATAATAAAACTTACTATTATAGATAATTATAAAATTCAATGCATTAGAATCTTAATAGATGTTAAATGATAGTTAATTACGTATATGTAATAATTATATACCACTTCAATATTCATGGCCATTACTTTTCATTATTAGATCTTCATTTTGTCATCATTATTTAAGCGTTTAAATGGTAATATATCGTAGCCTTACTATGTGATTACGATTCAAACAGTCCTGCTTGTCATGTTGACC
This sequence comes from Clogmia albipunctata, assembly GCA_001014945.1. Classification (NCBI taxonomy): domain Eukaryota; kingdom Metazoa; phylum Arthropoda; class Insecta; order Diptera; family Psychodidae; genus Clogmia; species Clogmia albipunctata. The sequence continues at coordinate 5,391 of JXOV01007648.1, read as the reverse complement.
ACACTTGCTTTTCCTTGATGTAACTGAATCTCCGCATGAGTGGTCTAGTGATTAAGACCCTTGACTGCCTCCCGAACGGACAATTTTCAGTGCTAAAATAGATAGTTTTTCCATTTGTGTATATCAATAACATTGCGAAATAATATTCATAACGAATTAATAAATAAGCAATGGCGCAAAAAAATATAAATAAAATGGAAGGATCCACTGGATCCGTTTACAACTGGTCTAGGTGCTATTAATTGACTACTAATACACTGAAAACAAAAGTCTAATACCCGTTGGTTGAGGTTGAGACTACCCCTAGTTCCATACCGGAATGTTGTGGGAAATATTATTATTATAATTAACTGAATCTCGATAATTCGAACCTCTCACTGATTCGAATACATACATTTTATGCTCTCGGTAATTCGATAGAAAAAACCATTGCTATTTAACAGAATCCCGTAGAAATTCAAACTCATTGGCGTCTAATACTTGACAATTCGATGTGTTGCAGGTTTGTTGTTGCAGCATTTTAGAAAGATTTTCTCTTAAATAGTTTTTGAGAAGCAATTGAATCATAGGATAATTCGAACACACGATTATCGAGAGGCGACTGTATTTATAGAAATGAAACTCACAAAAATTTCAATCGATATTAGTATTGAAACTAATATTCTGGTAATTAAACCACTCATTCGAAGTTATATTTATCAATAACTGTAATTTTAGACATTGATCACAATTGATTAGAATTTTATGTTTTGAAATTTGAATATAAAAATATCATTACTAGTGATGTCAAATTTCTATACTTTCAAGTATAAATGATTACTGAATACTTTTTTTAAAGTATTGAATCTTAATTATTCTATATTGATACTTTTTCGAAATGCTTTTTCTATGTAATTTGTTAATAGATTTATCAATTTAAAAGCATTTGGAAAAGTATCAAAATCGAATAATTAAGATTCCATACTTTAGAACAAGTAATCAGTAATCATTGAAATCGATATTTGACATCACTAACCATTACACTTAAGTGTATAATTTATTTATTAGCTATATTATTTTTGATTTAGTGAAATCGAAAAAAAAAATCATATCATATCTCTATATTAAACTAAGTTTCATCAGAGGACTGTTGATGGCGAAGTAAGATGCTTTCCTTCTATAAATCCTTCTTCTAAAAACTAACCATTAAATATTAAGAAATTAAGATAACTATTTAAAATAAGGATTTTATTCACATTTTTTTAAACTTTTCATAATGTATTGTTTACATTAATATATTAACTTATATATGTATTTACATAAGTTTAGACCTAAGAAATAGAGATCGGGAACTTAATGTACTACTTCTTATTTGTTAATGAATCAAAAACTGAGAAAACTTGTGAGTGTTGCTATGTTCTCCCTTATTAAAAACATAATTTAACATAACTGCATACAAATTTTTTTTAATGTTCGTGGAAGTTAATTTTTTATTAGGTCTTTCCACATTCGGGCCATAAATTGGATGGATTCAATTAGTGTTGTATTAATATCCGGTGTAGTGATAGATTATTAATAATAGTCGTGTGATCCCCTCGGAGGAGTAGCGTCGTCGTCGTCATTAAACGCCATTAAATATATATCGATGTCACTTATCTTGTCCTCCTTCCTCCCTCGTCTGCAAATGTGTTGAGCAATTACACGTATTGCGTGATTAAATTCTGATGTGGGGCGTGGAGCTCGTTTGTCGGGACACTTTGAGTGGATGCTGGGGACGGTCCATTTGTTTTCCACAGCCATGCAGCCACCACCTCCTCGACATCGACATTATTGAGTGGTATCTTCGGTTTATCGGTGCCATTTTTTCGCCTCGAGAACAAATCTATTTGTCGAAGGCAGCTGAAGAAGAAAAAAGACATCCCATCCGACCTGATGCTATGAAATTCACGTTCCTGACAAGGCACAGAACACATTTACAAATAACAGAGGGATGTCTCAGATCAGGATGCGGATTTAATCCTCTTACAAAGCTCTCTCTTAAAAGTTAATCTATGACCTTGGTACTCGTAAAATAAGAAAAAGTTAGTACATTTCTGAGTCATGGTTAAATACAAATCCTAAATTTGAAAAAAACTCTGGACTTTGAAATAAATATTCTACATATTTTTAATTTTTTGCTTTAGAATTGATTTGAAAGGAACTAAAATTATAAAAAGGAAACTTATCCGTCACAAACCTTACGCTTTTTTACAAAATGAGTTGTCATCAAATTTAAGCCTTCCATTTGACCGTGCTTCGGGAATGTTCTACCAATAAAGAGCCATTTTACCAAGAATTAGGACTTCATATCTTGTACTAAAAGGCTATTAATATAATTCTATAGTTATAATATCCAATACTACAAAGAAGTCAAAAGACAACGTAAACACACCCAAAAAGATATTCTGTAACAAGAAACAAAATAATTTGAAGATTGGTGATGCTTTATTACGAATTCTAAAAAAACTCAACAAGTTTTATCTGAAATAGTTTGAATAGTTTTAAGAGAAGTATTGAATTGTTGTTTTGGTATCGAAAGGATATCGATTTGGGTTAAAAAATCCGTCAATTTATCGCAGTAGTGATTATTTCAAATTTTTAGTTCACTAATGAAAAAATATAATCAACAACAAAAATGTCTCAAAGTTAAAATTTAATTCAGTCTGTTATAACCGCTAACTGAGTTTGATACCCAATCAAATAGAGACTGTTATAACGGCAAATGTTTTCAATTAGTTTTTATGTCGTGTCGTGCTGTTTGACCATTTTGAATAGATTACCGCCTACTATTGACAAAGATTCGCTAGTTCTTTTTATGAAATCTTTATACAACTATCTTCTTGATGTTGATTCGGTAGAGGATCTCCTTGTCAGAAATTTGCAATGATGTTAATGCACTACCTCAATTTATAGAATGATGAATATCAGTAACATTTGTAGTTTTATTTCTAATTTTATATCTATAATTATAAGTACCTATAACAACTAAGCATTAACTGATATAACACATCATATTGTCGTTTCTATTGAAGCAAATAAATAATTAAATAAAAATAAAAAAGTCCGCATTTTAACTCGGATAACGGACCATTTCTCATTGTACAAATAACTATTTTGTGTTTCAAATTAGTTTAAAGATTACTTTTCGAAAATAAAATTGGATAAAAAACATGTGATTATATATTATGAATTGAAAAAACAAATAATACAATTATCAAAATTGAAATTTTCGATATATAAAATTCTAAAACTACATGAAAAATACACTAAAGAAAATCCCATAAAGAAAATCCGTAATGAGTTGTTCAACTATACCATATCTTTGAAAAAGTGAGGAGAAGAACACTGCAAAGATTAAAAAGCTCTAACAAATTGAATACGATTCAAAACAGAGAATAATGCGACTTGGTTGGTTTTGTCTCTTGTAAAACTGTTTCATTAATTTGATAAAACGGAACAAAACGTTAAATAAAACAACAATTTTTCTATGAAGTAGTTTCTTTCCATGAATATAGCATTCTTATCACATTAATTTCATTTAAGATATTTCCTTATATGTCGAAAAGAGTGTTAAATTGTAAAAAGTCTCATTTTTTTATTTTTAAAGAATGCTGAATTTGGGAGAATGTGTCAAATTTAAAGCATTAGAAAAATTTTAAAGAAATAAAAGTACAATTTTCCACAAATAAAAAAATATTCAATTTTCTCTTAATTAAACAAAATCGAATAAGTTATACAAGTAGTCAGTGTGTATTTGTTATCTTCACCACAATAAGAGCATAAATCGAAGATTAAGTGACTTTTCCGCACCCTGGTTCAGATAGATGAAGAGTTATACGAAAGGGTGGCTGGGGAATCTTTGTTTGTGCTCGACTTTATTACCACTCAATTTATTTATGTCATAATTTATTATTAAATTCTTGGGAGCTGCTTAGGGACATCATCCAGAGGACGTGATTCAAGGATTGGCGCTCTTCTGGAGTAGAGAGGCAAGGGAGAAGAAGAAGAAGTTGGGGCAAATGACATGTGGGAAATCATTTCATGGGACCAACAAAAAGCACAAAACACACACACATCAATTCGATGCAATTTAAATGCAATTTTCTTACTATTATTACTATTATTGAATGCAATGCAATTTCTTGGGGGAATTTCGCAACAGTTTAAGTCGCCATTGTCGTGGTGGTTAACAACGGAGAGAGCGAGTGGTCTGGACTGGAGTCCCACTGGGAGCTGGATCTCAACGCCGTCATTCGAGCTCGTAATTGATTCAATTTTCGCTTTAAGAAATTGGATTTTCGCAAAGAGAGCTCTTTTAACCAGATGGGTCAAAGCTGTAACCTGGTTTCAAGGGCACTGTTTCTGTCAATTCGTCTTTTCTCTCCTCGATTCCAATCCAGCAACCTTTAACAGGCCAGTCAATCCCAAAATTGACGTTTCCAATCAGCGGAAAGCCTTCGATTCGGACTTTTCACTCTTCACTTCAGTCAAATGTCCCTTTTCACTCCCTTCCCAACTCTGGACATGAAATGGGGTTTCCATTATTTCGTGGTTATGAATCAAACCACCATTCTCGATTGGAAATTCAATTAAATTCATAAAAATTGTCAGGACAAAGGATAGAGACAGAGCGGAATAGAGAAAAGGAAACAAAGTCATTCCATTTTCCTTGGCGCATAAAAATGTGACTCGTCCTGCAAAACAATTCCATTCCAGATTTAATTAAATTGTGATTGAACCCCATCCCTTTACACACTCACATGCTGAGGAAAATTGAATTGCAATCTAACGGGCACCCGTTTAATACCCAATGCCACAGTTTACTGCACTTTAACCATTCCCATTCAGGTCTCCTCCATTTCATTTTTACACAGATTTTAATTTTATCGTAATGAAATGAAACGGAGGGCATTTCTCTGTCCAATTTATGAAAGGGTTTTATTAGTTTGTATATGTGCAGGGTCTTTTAGTAGTAATTTCTATTAAATGAAAATTAATAAAAGAATGTTACTACTTCTTGATAAATATAAGAATGTCCTTACACAATAACCAATAAAAAAAAGTATACATCCGAATTTTCAATAAAAATAGCTACTTTCTTTGAATTTCATACATTAGAGTTGGGGTGATGGGAGGAGCTCGTAGACTGCTCCAAAAATCAAAGATATAATGAAATATAAAGTTTCAAGACACAAATTGAGCGTCATTTATGAATGATACCCTTAGATTTTATATATATATATATATATTTACAGTTCAGATATGAATTGTATGAATTGGTTTCAATTAAAACTTTAAGGTATCATATGTTTGAGGATAGTCTTCTAGACCATCTTCAAATTTGTATTTATATATATATAAATATATATATAT
>JXOV01007646.1:0-27834 GCA_001014945.1 Clogmia albipunctata | reverse complement strand
GAAAAGTAAACCGTTACAAAACCAATTTACGTTAAGAAAAGTCTACTTTTCGATACGGAATTGCACAATTTCTTAAATACTGCCTGTGTTTTAAAAGGTCACGAATATATCACTGATACAGTCCAATGTGCTCTATATCCGAAACTTCTATTGGTTAACAGAGACTTTCCTTAATTGCATGTGTTTGGACCTGAATTTAGTACTGGGTTGTCTTCCCATTCTTCACATATTTCGCAAATATGCGAATTGTATAAAATTTTGTTTAAAACTGGTTGGATAAACACATAATTAATCACTCGTATTCTTTAGAAAACTCATATTATTCGATTTCTAGAACTTTAATCGTGTTTAATTATGGTTCATTTTTCCTAGACGTTGTTTAAATAACTATTTATCTTTTTTAAGAAAATTTTTTTTTGCTGTTTGAGTGTTTTCTCTAATTTTAAATTAATTTAAAAAATTTATTTAATATTTTAGAAATAATATTCAATATTTTGAATTATCCTATCTTTCCTCTTAGAATTAATTACGAATCCGAATCGAATCTAGTTTTGGGAAAATTATATTCAATATCCATTTTACAATAAATTAACAATAAATGAAGAAAATGAATTGAAATTAAAATTTATAAATAAATCAATGAAATTGTTACAAAAACATAACTTCAAGTGCCTTGAGTTATTGAATATCGATGGCGGGAAAAATGAGAAATTTTGGCAGGCCGTTACAAATCAATTACTTTTTTTTAAGTTTTAATTATTATATCCTTTTTTATAAAGTATATTCCACTTTATGAAGAAATAGAGAAAACATTTTTTATAATTTAGGAAATCATTAAACCAAGTTTTAAAGTAATTAAAGTGAAAACAATCTCGTTTTTATGAATCCCAATTTGCATAAATGTTTCGCAATGTATAACATTTTAAATTGTACTATTTTTTATTCATAATATTTATTGAAATGGGTATTCAGGTTTAAACTTCAAACAAGTTTAAACAAATAAAAATGTCACAATAAAAATTTCAGATAACAACACATTAATTTCAATAATTTATTTGTTTTCAATATTTAGGTAAATAATTACCAAGAATTCAAACATTGAAATTGTTTGATGTATTTATTTCGTACAATCAATATTTCAAATCCAAACGATTAATTGTCAATGAAACGTACCTGTTAGTTTATAGAAACTTCAATAAAATTAAATTTAATAAATTTAAAACTTATACTTATTAATCTTACTATAAAAGCTTAATTGTAAATGGACGATAGAGAAAAATATAGAAACATGATCATTAAAGAAAATATACGAGCAATAAAAAATAAAACGAACAATTGCAATAATTTTAAGCAGTCCTAATTACCATTAGAAATCCACAAGAATTCTTTAATATAAATAAGAAAAATATAATTATAAAACCCATTTAAATGAAACAATGGGATTTTACCTTAATTAATCTTTAAGTAGACTTATTATTATTCCAATCAGTTACCATTCAAATCAAATTTATTAAAGCCTTTCTATTTTAAAAGCAATTCTTTTAATTACATTGTAAATTCTTTAGTTATTTTATCTGAATGTACATAATGTACATATATATTCTTATTGAATTGAATAAAGATATTATAATTATATGGAATTATAATTTAGCATTCGCCTTGGATTAAAATTTTGAAATAATTGAGCGACAATTAAGAATTTTTTCCCTAACAGTTCAACTATCGGAAAGTCATTACTTAAATGTACTATCATCGCTAAACAGCAAAGCCCTATGAATAAATTCCGTTTAATTCGTAATCTACCCCACTTGTTAATTTTTTAAGGAAGGGATTATTAAGCATTTTAAAATCGATTCTAATGCGATTATCAACCGTATTTCATACAAAAGTTTGTGCATTTAATATCAAAATATTTTAATTTCTGTACAAAAATAATGTATAAAATAAAAAATGTCTATCAATTTCAGATCATTTCTGTTTATATGTGACTTAAGTAATAAAAAATATATCTTTACTAATTCAAATGAGGTAAATAAAAAAATGTTCTTCAATCACGAAGCTGCACTGGTTGAAATCACAATATTTAATAATAATTCCTTAAAAATAACAATTTATACAATAAAAATAAAATAATAAACAAAAATCACTAGTGCCTTAAACGACAACCTTGACAAAATATAGTTTGGGTAAATCAATTTTTAAAAACAAAAATTACTTATTAAACACATCAAATGTAAAATTATGTAATTATTATCGAAATTAAAATTCTTTTCTAATGTGGCCTTATATTTTTATAATATATCATATTTTAAATTATCATTATCTTAATAAATGAGGTAAATATGATCTCTAATGATTTATTATGATACTAGTCTTTAAAAGATTTTTTTTTTCATTTTTGGTGATTAAATAAATCCATGTATTAAATATTATTCAAATTACTTTATTTACCATTTAGGATATCCCTGGCTAGTGTGGACTGCTGCAAGGTGCGGAGGTGTTTCTGGTAGATCCTCTTTTGGGCGAGGAGAGCCTCCATGCTCTGAGCTTTGTTAATTATTCCACTTTGTCCAGAGGACTCCTCGGAGGTTTGTTGCCTTCTAAGAGCCACCTGAGCGGCCATCACCCTTTGTCTTTCGACCACGAGCTGGCAATTTGGACAGCAGCACTCGCGCCAACGACACAGTTTCTTGTGCCCCTTCAGACACGAAATTACACCATGATTGCGACACCTGGCGCACTTTGGAGTGCGCAACAACCGACGCACTTTCTGCACTTCTTCGGACTTTGCCGGATTTGTGAGATCCTCGATCAAAATGTGGGACATGTTCAATAAAATATTTATTTTTCGAAAATAACAAAAACTCCGAAAATGACAGCTCAAACCAAACAAAGAGCGTTAAAAATCACGACTGAACTACTTAGATCGGAAGCGCGAAGATAAATAAGAAGATGCTCTTCTAAATGAAAAGACTGAGTGATGATCTTCTTGGGAAAATTCCCTCGCCTCTGATTGGCTGGGTCTGGGAAAATTGTGGGAGGAGTGAAAAGTCAACAAATTCGAGAGCTAACCAGCCTGAATTATGCCTGAAGACACATTTGTAATATTTCGGGGATCATCAAAACAACACGAAAGAAATTCGAGTTTTCATGCTAAAAACAATAAAATCCAGGATTCAATTTCGTCACCAAAGAGAAAGTTAGGTCTCGGACAAAATAGTTACATAACACATGGACGGGACATTCCTTAACTTCTACAGTGCATGGAAAATGTTAGACACCAACATTTTTTGGACGGGAAAAATTGTTTATAAATTATATATTTTTAATAAAATATTTAATGGCGCATATTTCGAATATTAAATTTAAAATAATTAAATAATTATAGAAAAATGTTTTATAATTTTCTCAGTTTAAAAATATAAAATAATTAATATTGAAATTTAATATTTAATTTAATACTTTTGTCAGTATCGAACAATAACACAGTCAATCAGTATTTTAGGTATGTAACTTTATAACCAAATGATGTGGAAATTTAAAATTTTTATTAGATTCCTTTAAAAATAAAATCAGAAATAATATAAAATCACAAACACAACCTTAACATTTAACTCAATTCTTATTTCAAAGAATGTTATTTTATTTTTAAAAAAAATAATTTATATATGTTACTATATATGTACTTTCAGGTCATATTCAGACCTTCCAATGCAATTTTTATTTGGGCTATAAAGATGTGAATAATAATATTTCCCACAATATTCCAGTATGGAACTTGGTGTAGTCTCAACCTCAACTATTGAGTCACGATAAGTCTAATTATCGACTTTATTGTTTTTCAGTGAATTAATGTTCTATTAACAGCACCTAGACCAGTTGTAAACGGATAGTTTTAAACATTTTGTAAACAAAACAACAATTTTAAAAATATTTGACGTATTAGAAATCACATAGCATGAACTAAGACACATAAATGCGCTGTTTAGAATAAGAAATTTACTTTTTGCACTTTCGTATCGAAAGCTTCTCGATTTAATTTTCATAATGCGCTAATTTTTCACACTACATAGTGAAGACTTTAAAATTATTTTACAAGTGAAAAAGAGAATAAAACGAATAAAGTCAAAAATTGGATAGAGAAAAACCGTACAATTTATAATAAAGACCACAACGATCAAATACGAATCAAGAACCGTCTAAATAGAGACCGTTATATCGAAAACAATTTTTTAAATTAGTTATATAAATCCGTTTTTTAACTCCTAATGACTCGTATTTCACACTCATTACCTCGTAAAACAGCTTATTTTACACCCTTGTAGCACGAATAATTAAAATATTCTTTTATTTCTTTCTCTCAAATTAGCGAAAAATGCTACATTGTATAATATTGAATTCCAAAAAATCATGTTTAATCATTTTTATAAGAAGTTTATATTTTTTACAGTTTGAACATTATTTCAGAGAATTTTGTTAGTACCTACAAATATAATAAAATACCGTCGGTCTTGTTGTCGTCATTGCTGTATAAATACTAATTATTTAATTCTTACAACTATTGCCAAGTTCAATAATAAATATCATTAATAACGATAAAATATGGAAATTACACAATTGTTTTCTTATGTTCAAATATGTAAAAGCACCATAACTTTTTCACCTGACTGTAATTATAGTGTCCCGCAGCGTGACCGTAAAATATTAACCAAATTAATAGTGTTGTATTCCCATCCAAATGTAAATTGGCCTAGGGGGGTTGTTTCTTATTCTTGTTCCAATTTGTTCTGCAAATTATGCGGTTTCCATTTGTTTCATTTCAGGGGGACGATAATTTGAAATGGGATATTATTAAACCTCGGTCCAATGCGGTCGGTCAGTCCTTGTTACATAAAATAATACACATCTCACCTGTTGCTTTGCTGGTGTTGGGTGCAAATTGATTTTCCGAAATAAAAACATACCTACATTAAACCGGGAGTACTTGACAAGTTAAAGTCACAATGTTTATTTCTCTTAAATTGGTAAATGGTAGTTTAATTTCTGTTTATTTATTCAAGTCAACCTCTCAAACACAATCCTTATGTTCTCGATATCGTCGTCTCATTGTTCCGGAAAAAGCTGTGATGAAAGGAAGACCTTTCGTTCTATTTCTATTGACTCCGAGTAATCAATCATAAAGGGGTCGTTGCCATAATAAATCATTAGCTACTGGAATGCATTTTAAATAGAATATCATTAATGAAATCTATTTAAAAAAGAGGTAATAATTTCTAGACACATTTCCTTAACTTTAAGATATTTGTAAAAGTAAAATATATTGATTTCATAATATTTCTCGATCTTGCAATTTGTATTCGGATATCAGATATATCAATAGATAAAACTGGATACAAACTTTTAAAACATCCTCCGTTTCGAGGCGGTAAATGTGTTCAATGGAATGGACAAAGCCATTGCAAAGGAAATGACATTCGTTAAATGGCAAGAACGGTGGGTAAATGAAAACCAGGATAAAGCCTTGTGGACCAGGCGCCATATTCCTTATGTAAGGCGCTGGTGTAAAGAAGACATGGTAAGGTTAATTTCTTCCTAACCCAGTTCCTAAGTGGGCATAGTAACTTCAAGTTAAAGGATACAGATCATGCAGCTACTGCGATGAGGAAGACACTCCCGAACATATTGTCTTCAGATGTCGGAGATTCAGGATCTTCATAGGGATAGTCGAGCCTGAAGGTTCGACCGACTTCATAATGTCCAACCCACAGAATTGAAGTAGAATGGACAATCTCGTGCGAGTTATAATGATGACCAAGGTATAGGGATGCCTCAACGACTTTCAAATGATGGAATCAAAAGATGATGGAATCAAAAGTTAATGGGTGAAGTATTACATTATGGCGGTCCCACCCTATACCCAAACAGAGTAAGAAATCGGGTTTTTTGGTGGGTGAGAGCTCCATTCGTCCCGCCGCGCCACGGTTAGTCGGGAAGAGAGTTTTTGATGATTTCTTACGTAACCCCAAATAAAAAAAACTTTTAAAACATAATGCTTTATAAAAAAAAAACTTTTAAAATTAAAAATAGAAATTGAGCAAAGTGGACTATTAACTTACTTGCAACTGTTCATAGGTGTTTATTTTAATTCAAGGGAATAATATATAGAGAAAATATGTAAAGAAATATTTCAAAATAAAAATTTTACATAATAAGTACATCCACAATACATGAAACACAATTTTATTAAAAAAAAACGGTAACGATTTCTAAAAAATTGGACACGATTATAATGACCATCCAGTTAGTCATTATAGCCGTGTCATTATATCCGTATATTTTATAACGACTTTTTTATGTATACTAACGGATAAATTTTCTTTTTATAATTTTAGTTATTTTATAATATCATGAAAGCTAACAGACTACTTTAGTCTAATCAGGTTTCTTCGATCCAAAACTGTAAAAATACCCACTAAACTGCTGCTGTACAAGACAATGATCCTACCAAAAGCATGGTGAGTCGATCACAGCCTTTGAGCGAAAGATCCTTCGAAGGATCTTCGACCCAGTACATGAGGAAGGACGATTCGGGAGTCAAACTCATACGCCCCAATAGACTGCAGTGGGTTGGTCAATTATGTCGCATGAGTGAAGATGACCAGCCCGGAATGTCTTCAGTGGTTCGATTTTAGGGATGAGGAGAAGAGACAGACCATGTCTCAGGTGGAAAGACGGCGTAGACCAGGACGATAACAAAATTAGAAAGTCAAATTTGCAGCAGTCGTCTAGAAACCGAGCTTGGAGGAGCGCATTGAGGCAGGCCAAGACCGGAGCCAGGTTTTAGCGCCGCGGATGTATGTTATAATACCAAAGAAAAATAAATAAATAAATACGTGTAAAATATTTATTTCAAAATGTCGAATTTTGGCCTTCCATCTGACCGTGGTTTGGGAATGTTCTACCTTTTCCTTATTATACCAAGAAAAAAAAGTTTTTATTGTACAAAGTAGTAGTAAAGGGTCAATTTACCAATGTGTTACTCAACATTTTTCATGTATAGAATGGGTTATAAAAACGGGCGATAAGCTTGATCAAATATGCTGCAGGTCTTTTGAAAAACACTTACTATATTCGTGAGTTTACAAAACCCAAAAGTTAAATAATGCCTAATTGCAATAAAATACATATTGTAAATTTGAAATTTATTGTTAATATTTTAATTATTTTTAAAAATGCATGCAAAATAAAACTTATTTAATTTATAAATTTTCAAAATAAAACGACATTGAAAGTAAAATCTAAATTTTTGTATTTACAGTTGACTCTCGATTATAATTATAATTCAAACCTCTCGATAATTCAAAGTTATAACGAGATCCCTCGGAATGAACATAATTGATTTACCATTTTCACATTTCGAACAACTCGATTCGAAATATTTTAAGAATCCCTAGGAATGGGGTCTAGCCAAGGAAGATGGAGATGCTAGTTTAAACAAAATTTATTTATTTTCTTTTTAACAATAAAAATTCCAACATTCTAAAAATAACAAATAATAATTCAATGTAGTTAACAATATTTCAATCAGGTAATATTGGAAAGACGCAGTAAAGCATTATTTATTTTACCAAAAATAAAATGTTTTAATTAGAAAAACAAATTTTAAAATGCGATTTTATTGCGTAGTAATTTATCTAACACAATAATATCAATAAAGAATAAAACATTTATAATAAATAAATCGCTAGGAAATCTAAAACAAACCATTATCCTTGAAATTTAGAAAAATATTTGAAGAAAATTGGCAACATTCTATAATTAGCAAAGAATAACACTTTATATTATTATTTGCAAAGCGTGAAGATGTTGAAGGTGTCTGTTTTGGAGGATGGACGGCATCGAAATTTCGAAAATGTTAAACATTTTGTTGCCGAAGCACATTAAAGTGTCATAATCCTGCTGAGTCTAATTTCTCTCGTGTCGGTCGCGGGAAGAAGTAAGAAACCAAAGTGACTTAATTTAGGGAAAAGAATACATAACTAACTGTGTGTCAACGAAACGAGAGAAGGAGGAGGAGCAATAGTTGCGTTAGAATCAGACACGGCAGAAAAGATCCACCTGTCCGCGTTGGACAAGCTAATATTGAACCTCGACAGTTAGTAGCTGAGGATCGACGAAAAATTGTTACTAAAATCCATTACGATTTCCCATGATTGATTTCACTTTTCCCAATTTATAGATCTATTTATTTAGTTAATTGCTAAGCAAATATTCTCTCCGCGATCGTGTACGATCAAATCCATACGCTTTCCATCGCTCACTTTAGATTGATGGCGATCAATTAAACGAAAACAAAAAGGAGTTTATAGGCCAGACCCGCCTTGAAATGGATGCGCAATTACGTTACAAATTCTGTAACGAGATCGAGGACTGCGATTTTATGGCCGCTCTTGTGAAATGACGGATGAAATCGAAAGAATTACACACATATGGAAGATCGTGAAATATGATCGGAGGAACGGAACAAATTGTACTGTAAATCACATTGACGGGATCCTCATTTACAAACTTGTTTAAAAGAAACGACAACTCATAATTGGCGTATCAACAAGTGATTTAACAGATAATTTGAAATTAACAACACATCTTACAAGGCGGCATCTTTTTATTTTAACAACTTTTTTCATGCTTATAAACAATTATCACTTACACAATCAAATAATCCGCTTCATTTAATAAGCGGCCTCTTTTGTTGGACTCCAAAATCCAATTAGAAGACACCACATTGCAGTTCTTAGGCACAATCAAGTGATCACTCAGTTTATCGTCAACAATAACGTGGGTGGCCAATGAAATATCACTCACCACAACACCTCTTCGGGATTGGAAAACTAAATCAAGTAACTTTTCGTTAACATCAAAGTATGCAAGGATTTTGGAAAAGAAATTGAAGTTTTCTCCTTCCTCAAATATCTCGTCTTCCAGAGTCGAGATCTCTCTTTTTAATAATTTTTCGTAATCTTGTAATTCGAATGACTCCAAGATCATTTTTAATTCTTCATCATTTTCAATTAAATCAGTGTATGAATCGTTAAATTCATCGAAATCTTGTTGCAATTGTTCTTTTGTTTTTTCTGTGACAGTTATCATTTCGGTTGGTCCCCATTTTGGAAATTTGTCCAACTTTTCTTCATTTAATGTTCTTGTTACCCAATCTACTTTAACAATATTATAAGAATTTGTGGCAATATACTTTTTAACCATTGCAATCAAGTCCCCGGCAATTATTGCAAACGTCGTTGGACCAGGATTTTTCACAATTATTCCGCCATGACGGGTGATAATACTTTCTATTTCCTGAATTTTCATTCCCTTTTTCAAGGAACTTAAAACACAAAACTCCTTTTCTTTTAGGACATCATCTATCTTTGGCAATTCTTTGGTTTCTTCTTGTACTAAAGGTAAATTTAACTTATTTTTAGATGATCGTAAACGTTTGACATTATTAGATCCAAGATCACTTTGATCAGCATGTCGTTTTGCAAGTTTCACAATCTTTGTTTCACCTTTGGCGATCGTTTCAAACTCTTTTAAAGTACAACAATCGTGCCAGGGTTTGTCCGATCGAATGGTTTTTATTCGGGGGAATCTTAAAGTAAAGTCTGTTCTAAAAGAATAGCTTTTAGTCAACTCAGAAGCTCTAACTTCTAAAATAATAGACTCCTTTGGATCAATAAAAGCGTCTGGAACAGATTTTCCCCATTCAACCCAACTTGGTTCCTCAATTTTAGAATTTCTAGTCTTAGGTTTGGTTATTTTTTTCCAATGAGGCTCTAGGGATTTGTTTAAATTAGACCACTGTTCTCTGTTTAACCCAGTTCTCACTGTTCCAACGGAATAAAACTTCATTTTATTTAAATCCTTTTCCTCTGACACTGAAACACCCAATAAAAAGCTTTCTACTTTTCCAAATTTATTCAAAAAGGCCCCAATTATAAGCAAATCTAAATCTTCTACTAACCCATCAATATAATCAGGTTTAATCTTATACCATCCACTTTTGTTTCTGATCCCTGGACAATAAATAGAGTCCTGATGTTTCACGACAATTCCCTCTTCATTATTATCGATCGCTTTATTGAAATAATCCAAAATTTCTTTGGATGTTGTCACTTTAGTCCTCTGATTTATGGTTAAAAGGCCCACCTTTGGAACAAGGATCGAATCCAGAAGGCGCACCCTCTCCTGGTACGGCTTCATTATCAAACTTTTCCCATTCAAAAATAAAATATCAAAAGCACAAAACGAAGGCTCTAAATGAGAAAACTTCCTTAAATATTTCACATCGTAATTCTCTCCTTTATCGAGAAAATTCTCAGTATTCTTATCCCAAACCATGATTTCTCCGTCCAAAATTACAGAAGACGCCTTAATATGCCTTTGAAGATTTCTCTTGAACTTTTCATTCTTGTCGTCGCCGGAGAAAATGTCCGTCGAATCCGAATTTCGCGAAAAGAATCGGAAATCGATCCCCTCCTTATGGATCTGCATCCGCTCTCCGTCCATTTTTAATTCAACGTAAAAGTCGCTTTGCTTTAACAGACTCTCTATTCTAGAGAGATTTAAAGACTCACAAAGCATGCTTCTTAAAGGAACGTTCAGGGATACAACGTCACTAACTTCTAAATTATCACTTTCAATGGCACTACAAACCCGAGACAGGGAACTTAGCTGACCATATAATATATTCGCTTTTGGGTGTAGCTGATCTAATACTGCCTTCTCTGCGATCCCCAGACGCAAAGTCTTTAATATTAACCGAATTATCCACTTTTGGTCCTCTGCAGAGCCAGTCTTTATGATGTCCACGAAAATATTTTCGATTTCTGAAAGGGAAATGAAAATATTTTAATGTAAGAAAGAAATTAAATTAAATTTAAACAAAATTCATTATAAAACATATTTTATATTTCAGCAATAACATCTATTCAAATTTGCAATCAATTTATGAAGATAATTTTTAATTAAATACAGTGGACGCCGCTTATTAGGACTACGGTCATAGGGACAATCACTTTATTGGCCAAAATACCTAGGAACGGATCGGCCGTATCTAAATACATTGAAAATTCATCGCTTAATGGAGCCAACCCATCGCTTTAAAAGGCCATTCTGTGGCCAAGATCACTATTACAAAGAGTTGCAAGAACAAGTGCAAGTGACGACAACTCAGTCTTTTGTATACTTTTGTTCACACCAATCATACAATCATGAAATACATGTAGACGTCATTGATGATTGCATTATTTTTAAATTTTACAAGATAAACATATATTGATCAATTATTTTTTAATAAATACACTTTTCTAAGCACATATGAATGTATACATATGTACGTACTCGTACATATTTAAAAATCTTTACCAACAGATCAAATTCTAGCTTTTATCAACCAATCGCTTAATAGGGCCAAATTATTCCGGTCCTAGACTGGCCCCACTGTATTAAGTTGTCCCTCATGAAACTGACCACTATANGCACATATGAATGTATACATATGTACGTACTCGTACATATTTAAAAATCTTTACCAACAGATCAAATTCTAGCTTTTATCAACCAATCGCTTAATAGGGCCAAATTATTCCGGTCCTAGACTGGCCCCACTGTATTAAGTTGTCCCTCATGAAACTGACCACTATAAACTTTTTTTGTTTTTTAATATTTTTAATTGAAACAAACGACATTGTAAAGTATAATTTGGAGAACAACTCTCAGATTCAAAAAGGCTAGATTATACAATTGAAATTGTTTAATTAAGTAAAGTTTTTACACTTTTATTAGTAGTTTTAAAGATTTTCATTTTCCTACAAACCGTCCATACATTTTTTGGATATTGATCGGCTGGTTCAAAACAGTAAACTAAAGAAAAAAATTAATTTGCTCAATTTTGACTACTTGGTCTATGTCTTATGATAAAATTTTTGGTTAAGTGCATAGTACTTAGGGTTCTGAATCAGCCGTTTAATATAAAATAGAAGTATTGACGGTTTTTAGGAAATTTGATCATCTTTAAAACATGATTTGACATGGATACACGGAGCCTTTTGTTAGCTGCGGCACGTACTAGCCTAAAAACCCGCTAGGTACAAAAATATTATCTAAACTTGTGACTTTATTAGCTATTCCTTTATGTCAATATTTTTATGCAGAGGTGTACAAATAGGACAGTTTTCGATGTCATTAATTTATCTGGATTCAATGTTTGAATACTGTTGTGATTGGGAAAAACTCTGGTTCTTCAGTGAGAATAATTTATTTACAGCTTAGGTCTTTTCAGTACAAGTTCTAATTTCGGAATAATGAATATTATTGGAGATTAATTCAAGTTTTAGCCAAAACTTGAAAATTAATTATTTTAAAAATCTATCAAATTTATCCAAAAAACTTTTCCATGTTTTTTCTCAAATAAAGATTAAAATATGAATGAGATCTTAGTTATACTGATAATTTGTATGTATTTAATATGTTGTTAATGTGTATTTAAGACTAATGTTTAAACTAATTTAAATACAGTATGACCTCCTTATTCGTACTTCCATATTTGCGGATGAAAAAATTCAGACGAATTGTCTTTATTCGGGGCCAAAAATTCCCGGATCTATTTGGAATTTATACACAGAATTATACTAGATAATATGGATGATATGATCCTGATATCATTTATATAGAATGTTGGAAGAAATTGGATATGGCAATATTTTTCGTAAATATGAAGGACTTATTAAAGGAACTATTTCTTTATAAAAATTTAAAATTCTAGACCCATTGCTGATATAAGATATAAAAAATAGTTTAAAAAATTGGATTACATAATTTTTTAAAAATTTTTTATCACCTCGTTTGTCTTTTTCGCGATATTTTTGCGGAACGTAACCCTCGCAAATAAAGAACTTTTACCGTACTGTTCACTTACAATTTTCTACTAATTGGGTTAGCTTTTCTTCAAAGATGGCTTTGTAAGTAAATTTAAAAGAAAAGTAATTAAATTAAAATAATGTTCTATTAACAAAACTAAAATGATTAATAAGGCCGACCCTTTTAAGTAAAAAAAAAAACTGAATTTTAAAAAATGAATATTTAAATCAAATGTTTTAAATTGTTAATTATTTAACCTTAGGTATATCTATTATTCTATCTTTTCTAATCTTACCCTGATTATTCCCAGTTCCTGATAATTGAGAGATATCGTCCAAATACCGGTTAACATCATAAACGGTCAAATCCGATTTCTGTTTGCATCGATTCTGGATGACCTTAAAGACCACATCAGCGTAATCTGAGCATCCAGAAATATAGCCCAGTTTCATGTTGATCATTTTGGCATCTTCACTTTGGTCATAGAGTCCCAGGGCTTTCACATACAGCCTTCCCATTGAGGTGTGTTTAATTCCATAAGCATCCCTTTCCCGGTCACTTTTCGGGATCATCAAGCGAAGAATTGGGAAAATACTACACGTCTAAAAGAAAGAATAAAATTATAAATCTATATTTAATAAATTAGCACTAAAACCCACTCACAGCATTTGGATTTTTCGCCTTAAAATCGGATTCAAATTTCCGAAAACTGGAAAAGTAATTCTTCACAATCTCAGATTTATTGTTATTTCCCGTTGAATTCTTAATTTTTGTCAACAGCTGAGTTATCACAGAGAAGGAAATATGCTTCATGATATCTGGTTTGCCTTTAATCGAGCTGCCTTCCATCGGATCGTCCATTTTTTAAAAGAAATTCACTTTGTTGTGAAATTAAAACAAGAAATTATGAATCAAAACAAACAAATTTAGTACTAAAAGTGTACTAAAGCGTACCAAACTAATGTCAAATTTGGCGGACGACAGTTAAAAAAGCGAGCGCGGAAAAATAGTAAAAATATCTAAATCCATATTATTGTTGAGTTCTATGACCAGAATTGTGTTTAAAACTGTTATTAAGTAGTGTTATTGTTGAAGAGTTGTAAAAGTTGTTATCAAAATGGCCAATTGTGAGTGAAAATTGTGATTTAAATTTGTTTACCAATGCCGGTTTTATTTGTTGATTTTTCTATTAATCAACCTATAAATCAGTTTTATTTATTAAGAATCGTCTAAATTATTAGTTTAATCAATCTATTCCGGTGTTAAATTTTAATTGTTACTTATATTACCCGGAATATCGAAAACCGATTTCTAACCTCCAAAAACCGTTTCAGTGAAATCTCCGGACGATTTGTGGAGCCCGTTTAAATACCTGCAGTCGGTGACCGAGTCGATATTGAACAACAGTGCCGGTTCGACGGGAGTGTACTATTTGGAGACGCTGTTTCGGAATCATAAGCAGAATTTTTGCTCCTTATTGAGAAATCCGCCCAAGAACGAAAAATGCCGAGAAGAGATTCGTCGCGGGATTACGGATGGTGTGACTCTTCCAGGATTGGGACATACTATTCTGTCAAAAGACCTTGTGGATGAGAGCATTATAATATCGGATATGTACAATTTAAACGAATATATCGCCCTTCAATTGCTTTGCACGGCTCAACAGCAAATGCCGCAACATCCAGGCCTTCCCAGAGGGTTAGTGGCTGTTTTGTTGTACTACGATGGACGGAAGGCGATAGTTTCAACTCTCAAGGACCTATTCCAGGCTCGATCAGGCATCTCCTGGTGCACAGAGACCTCCCAAGAGGTCACACAATTAGTTACAAATTTCACTGACCAGTTGGCTAATGATGGAGTGTTATCTAAGATTGTGGACCTTCTAGAGGAGCTAGACTTTACACAAGAGCTGGAAGTATTAACAGCCAACAGAGCTTTAGGACCACCTAAGCATTATCGTCAAGTTTTGGACCTTTTCGAGGAAATTCGACTCCTCTTAGCAATGTGTCTATTCAACTGGTCTGCTCAGTGCGGCCTATCAAAAACTGTTACTCTTAAATTGATCGACTTTTTGGCCAAATATTCGCCAAACGACTCAAGAGGAGGTATAGATAATGTGACTCTAACCCTAATGATGGCTCTTCTCTACGCTTTAGACGTCAGTGTCTTACAGAAAAGGGAAGATGGTGAAGAATCTGTCAAAAACTTACCTATAATTTCCGATACCAGTTTTATAGAGACTATTATAGACAAACTGGACAGTTCTTGGGAATGTGATGGCCTTAGATCTATGGCCCTGTTTTCCCTGGCTGTGTCTTTAGCTACTCTAAGACTAGCCCCTCAAAACCTCCAACCTATTCAAATCTTCGATCAAGACGAAACCTTAGCCGATGCAGCCATTCAAGGTAAGGTCTTTGATTTTATTCAGCACATTTTCCTGGAAAATGACCTTTGTTTCGAGCAAGAGTTCATGGTGAGGAGAGTTCACGCCCTGTTGACAGACTTTATAGAGTTTATGCACTCTAAGGTCACCGAACTTAGAGCCAAGGCTGATGAAACTGCGAGGACTGTTCAGTGTTATCAACAGCAAAATATCGAACCTCCATCGACCATTTGTAGAAATTTTGAGCTCTTACTCTTGACTGTTGGGAAATTGTATTCTAAGGACAAGCTTAACCTCAATTTGTGCTTAGAATACTGGGGTCCTATGGAGATACCTACGAACTATCAAAGGAATTCCTCAAGGTCTGTCTCTTTGTTTAAGTTCATAAGATTGGCAGGAGAATTACTGCCTCCTCTTCTGTTTGTTCCTTATTTAAAAATGCTGGCCGGACTGTCCAGTTGCCAACAAGCAGCTCAGAATGCCTTTAATCTACTAAAACAGGGTTCTGGAGTCTCTGGAAGTACTACTCTAACCTGGGACCATTTCTTTTCATCTTTAGCCCAGTATTACACAAACTTAAGAGTAGATCAATACCCAAACTCGGATACAGTTTACAGAAACTTGAATAGGAATATAAGCCCTCAAGAAATTGCGGGTCTTCACGCAGTCTTAGGAGTTATTAAGGCTGTAGCGGAAAATGATGAAGTTGCTCGAATTGCCATTTGCGATCAACCGTCGTGGGCTCCTATTCAAATAATGCTAGGCCTTGTTAGTTGTTCAGTACCAATAGCGTTCAAAGCTGATCTCCTAATGACGTTAGCCTCTTTGGCAAAGTCTAAAAGGACTGCGACCTTAGTTTGGAACAGTCTAGAGGCTTCTCAAATTATTAACACTATTCCTTCCATCAATAAGTACCAACAAGTTGGAATTGAATCCGAGTTGGAGCAGAATGAGATTAGAAATGAAATCTATCCTTTAACTCAGGGGATTTTGGAGCTCTTGTATAGTCTAATTTCAACTGCAGAGCCCTCAAATTTGGGCTCAGGCGCTAGAAAGCCTGGCCTACTTCCGTATCTAGAGTTTTTGTTAAACTCTATCTTTCTCAAGTTCTACAACAGAAACTACAAAGATGTCCAAGAGAAGTGGAAAATTGGGGAGAAGTGTCTAAGGATCTTGAAGCACTTTATGAAAAACTATGAGCCAAATCCTAGGGACTTTATGCCTCATGAAGATAATGTTCCGTGTGGGTTCAATATAATGCTGAAACTCAACGCCGAATCTGCGGAGTTGAAGCTTATCCTTAACCTGATCGATGAAGCTTGCATTAGGCTGGATACTTACACGAGTTTTACTGGTAAAAAGGAGCTGGAAGAGAGTGTCCTACATTGTCTACAGATTTTGGAGAGAGCCCTTTCGATTCAGGACTTGTTCTTCGATGCCCATTTTACGGCTAATTGTTCAATTTTGTTGGCCGGTCTTAATAAGCTGCTCTTAGGCGTGAATTCAAGGACTGGAAGGCCTGATCATATGCTAAATATTACGAAGTTTGTAACTTATAAATCTTGGCTTCCAAATCATACCCTGTCAGCTGTTAAAGTCCTTACATTTGTAACAAGGCAACCGAATATAAATTCCCAACTTTTGGGAGTTTTCACGTCAACAGAAAGGATGAAGAATGAAATAAGGCATGGATTTGTCGAGTCGTTAGAAGGGGAATCAAGCTCTGATGAAGAATCAGTCGATGTGGAGATTAAAATGGCTATAATTAGGCTTCTACAAGAGTGCCTACCTCAATCAGCGCCGAACCTAACACATTATCTCCTTGGTTTCGATATCACGAAAGATATAAGGAAGACTTGCCTTCAACAACCCGGGGTTATGGATTTTCCAAGCACTTGTATCAAGTCCTTAGTGACACTATTGGATAACTACCTAGAAAAGGTTAAAACTAACCAGGAAATATTGAAGTCCGAGGAAAAACTGATTGAATCTTCGTATGGACTACTTTATTCTTTGTGCTTCAATACGAAAACCTCTGAAGTTATCTTAAGGTTTCTAAGGTCTTGTAATGACTTCTTCGGTAGACACTTGTCACTGTTGCCATTTAGTGAAAAGCCAGGACCAAGAGTTCTTAGTCAAATGACGGGGTTGTTGAAGTGTGTTGCCATTGAATTAAAGCAAGTTGCGGCTCATAACCATGTAAGCCAGTTTGGAAATCTTTGTAAGAATTTATTAGGAGTGGCTCAAGGAACTGGTAGAGACACAAATCGAAGGGATGGAACTCTTCAAACGAGAAATATGGCCTTGGAATTAAGTTATTTCAACAGCCAGGAACAAGGAGAAACGGAAGGACAGTTCTTTAGAAAAACTTCAGATAGTGAAGGGGTCTTACTTTTGGCGCAGCTCTTGAATTGTGTGGAATTTGAAACTCGACTCATAGATCGTCCAAAGTGGGAACTGTTTGACAATTCAACAATGGCGAACCTGTTCCAAAGTTGTGAAGTGGTGAAACGTGAAGGGAAGTTGATTGATATTAAGAAGCTAAGTGACACTTTAAGACAGGATTTGGCCAATGTACAGTGCGCAATGCCAGTTGGACAGATGATAAGCCAGGAAATAGAGTCAGTTCTGATGTATGCCCTTCAAATTAATAAGCAGAGATGTGAAACTTCAGCAACAGCCAAGTTTTTAGAAGCCTGGGGACAGGTTACGGAGATAGTGTTCAGTGTAGCTCCGGGAAGCTCTCTGACTAATGAGATGAAACAGAACCTTATCTTGGACATACTACAAATTGTCCTTAAGAAGGTAGTTCCAGTTGAAATGATGCTAGAGTATGCGAATCTAGTTTCTTCAACAGTCTTACTTCTACTCGTCAATCTAAGGCTTTGTTATATTCAAGGCTCTGACTCGAAGGCTAATGATTCAACGTTAGATCATACTATGGCTAGAAGTACCTTGAAGTCTACGAATAGCTTGAATTTGAAGTTCATTCTGAAGAATATCGTTGAATGGATCATTCAATCAGGTGTGGGGTCTCAGAAGTTGAGGATTAACCTGTATGCCTCGCTCTTGAATGCCATGCATATCATAAGACAAAACTCGGATCAAGACAGTTCCTTGTCTTCGTCAAGGACCATGGAAAACTATGTCTCAAGATTAGATAGAACCCTAGTTGAGGCTAAGAGAGATTCCTCGAAGAATTCTGACTTGAATCAAATGCAGATTATCGTGGAGATTTTCGCAGAATTTGGAGATAAACTTATAGACATTTTGTGCCATGACAGCATCGGAGGTCATGATGTTTGTCGAATGTTGGCTCTGTCGTGCATGGATATGCTCCTAAACTTGGATTCCATGATTAGTTTTATGGAGTTTATTTCGAAAAGGGGGTATCTATCGCATTTGATTGACAGTTTGCAGAAATCAGATCGACAATTGTCCACGATCTTGGAGTCTCAACCGGATAATTTGAAGGCGTTGTATGTCTATGAATCGAAAATGGCGATGTTGAGCAGGGTTGGATCCAACTATATTGGGGCAGAGTTGCTTCTGGAGCATAGGATTTTGGCGGTTTTGTCGACAATGAGATGCTATGACCTTCATCCTGACTTCCAAATGAGAAATCAATATAGTGGTGTTCAAATATCTTCGTTTATCCCTTCAGTGGAGACTTTGTATCAGCAGATTCTGTTCCCAGCCCTGAATTTGTGTGATGTCTTGTTGACTACTCTAGGACAGGATAATCAGTCAGCGATTACCCAAGTTGTTCACTTCCTTTTGTCTCATGGCGACATGATTGAAATTGTCCTAAGAGCGGGAAGTCCTTTGTTAAAGACGGGTCTTTTAAAAGAGTTGTCTTCGTTAACAGGCTTAATAGCAAGGACTGCTAATCAGCAACTGCTAATGTACGCTGAACCTAATTCAAATCAAGATCTTGGAGCTCATCTTTATAGACTTCAAAAGCTGATGATGTCCCTCTTTCCGAGGTTTATTCTCAAAGATTCCACGATTCAGGAGATCAGAAAGGAGGAGTTGTCAAGTGGATCGGCGGGTGGAGAGAAAAGCAAGAACATGATCTTGATCCTGCAGATAACCTCAAATTTGGTTATGTATGCGCGAAATGTCATCTCCAATCATTCAGCGGATCACCGGGTGATTAGTGTGTTGTTTTCGCCCAGCCTGGCGGAGGGAATACAGAGGCACGATCGCATTGGAGTGGGATCAACGTCAGAAGTGTCCCCTAACTTGGGCATTGTCATTTCCCAGCTGAAGGCTGTTGTCAAGTTCTACAATGAGGAAAAGGTGGCCCATGATAGCCTCGTCAGACAAATTAATTCTCTCCAAACTGTTCATCTCGATCTTAATGGTGAGTTTCGATTTATTTGTTTTTGAATGTTATTGCAAATTAAGACGTATTAAAAAAAAACACAAGTTTCTATTTAAATGTGTTTGTGACTGAAAATTTCATACAATGTTCATAATCAATCTTAATAACCAACTTGCATCATTCACAGAATTGGCAAGTTTTATACATTTGTTTACACATAAATGTCGTCTTAAAGGTCACTTGATTTTCAAATTGAAACCGTGTCCTTATAATACGGATCAAACAGGATTCTGAAGATGCACATATCTTCAGAACCTTCTTTATATTCAAATTTGTCCAAAATTTTAATTTAAAATTATTATATTGTGTAGTAGAAATAGTGTTTGTCGTGTAGAAATATAACTAAAATGTCAGTCAGAGTATCCTTCTCTTGTACCGGGCCACTACTATTTGAAACATTTTTAACAAAATTGAAATTTAAAATTATGAACGAAGTAATATTTTTTCCTTTGTCTATAACCAAATCGTACTAAAATTTGCCTTTTTAAAACGGTGTTTTTATAGCATACTGTTTTTTTTCATTAACGTGATCAGGGGTTGTATTGTGTAACATTTGTTCTCTCTTCTCGTTTGGTTTTTATTCGTACTAAAATTAACCTTGGCCCAATTTTAGTTCGAAAAAACAAACGAGAAGAGAAAACAAAAGTTACATAATACACGCCCGTGCATGATTTTCAGAACTTTTTTTAGGTTTTTTCAAAATCTATTCAAAATACATTAAGCCTTGTATAAACTCAATAGACACGGTTTTTTTAATTTTTAAAAATCTAGTCCTAAATAATCAAACATCCTAGCTGTATAAAAACAATCAATTATTTTTTTAAAGTAAATTAAATATTTAAAAATGTGAACAATAATTCATTATTGATTTAAATAAATTGTCATTGAATTGTAGTATTTTAAACTATATTTGAATTAATCACTTTTATTGGCTAACGTATTTGATTAAATCTTTTTTTAAAAGATATGTTATTTATTCTTCAACCCATTACATTTACTTTAACAAATACGGTCTCCTCTCGATAAATCAAACCTATCACTAGTTCAAAGTTATCATGAGTTCCCTACAAAATCTCTTGATATTTTGAACTAAATCAATCAAATTAAATGCTTCCGGTAATTCGAACTCATTGGCGTCTAACATTCAACAATTTGAAGTTGCAAATTTTTTAGCAACATTTTAGTAATTTTTTAAGAGAAACGGCGCTCTCTTAAAAAATTTCTGAGCATCAGCAATTGAACCATTTGATAATTTTAGGAGTCCCTCGAGTTTCGATTTATTGTGATAATGTACTAAAATATTAAAAGACATTAAAACTGTTAATTTTTTAAAATTCATTTTCAATTTTTCTTAAAAATTTTCGATATAAATACAGCTATCAAATATTAAGATAGTAATTGTATATTTTTTAATTAACAAATAATAATTACAACTTTTTTAATTCGTATTTTCAGCCCAAAACCAGCAAAAATCCCTGAGTGAAAGTATTAAAAACAAGAGTGCCGAGCTGAAAATGGCAACCTTTGTGGCAGAGCACTGTTTGTACCTTCTGTGGGCTCATTTGGACTACTACATGTTGAGAGCGATTCCCGTGGATCCCTTGAAATTCAACAAAAACTACACCAATTTAAATACGGAAAATGTTCTCCTGATTTCCTCGTCTGAAGCCGGGTGGAGGGCGATTGCCGAGGACGTGGTCGTTTTGAAGAAACACCTTATCGGAGTATTTAACGAAACATTCTGTAATCAGTTGATTACAACAACGCAGGTGAGAATTAATTTAATTGTTTTATCAGCAAATTCCTCAGTTCACACACTGATTTCCATTTAGATCGATGTGCTAGGGATTCCTTGAAGGAAATTTAGATCATTTTAAATTAATTCTCTTTTATTAAGTTTTTAATTAATGTTTTTAATTTCTTTTAGGAACAATCAGCAACTGAGAAGAGCTACATGGAGGCGCTGTTAAGACGTATAAAAAGGCTAATACAATTTGTGCCGGTTAACTAGAAATTATAAATGTTTAAGTTGTATTTTTCCAATAAAATCAATTTATTGTATTTGGTTGATAAAAAGAGAAATTTTTAATTTTGCAGTCTAGTACTAAAATTAGGTCATTTTCATGGAACATATGACCAAAATGTAACGTCATTCTTTAATGACACATGAATATATTTGTCTCCCTCTTGCCTTAAAAGTTGTCCTAATTTGAAAATAAACGTCCATTTTGAATCGAAACGCTCTTAAACCCAAATAAAAAAGCTAAAAAAGAAACTTTACGTGAATTTTCCCGTAAAATTCCATCGCCAAAACTGCATTTGTTGTTAACCGTAGCTCGGAAAACGCGATTTTACTGGAGTGGAGTGTGAAAATAGCTGGAAATCGTGTTTTTCCACTGTGTGCCGGGGATTATTTCGTCATTTTGTGTTTTGGCGAACTGTCAGAGTAGGCGGAAACAAAAGTGCAGAAAATCAATACAAAAAGTGCGATTTTGGTGTGAAGAAGAGAAGAAGACGGCTTTGGGGCGGACGAATTGACGTGTTCTGGACCACCAACAAAGGAAGAAAGTAATAAAAGTTAGAAAAGACCGAGGGAGAAAGAGGAGGAAAAATGAGTAAAAAGCCAAATCTGCTGCAAATAACCCCGGAACAAGAGCTCAAGTTCCACGGTAGGTGTTTCCTGGCGATCCATACTCAATATACCTTGTCCATTTCAGGTGCAGTTCGCGAAATTAAATTGATAGAAATCAATTGCGTGGTGTGTAGTTGTGAGACGGAATGAGGAAAGTAGGAAAATAGGAAAGTAGTCTCTGACTGTGATGATATTTTTAGGTCACGTTTTTTTCGGTTGTTGTCTAAACAAAAAGAATGTTCGGGAAGAAAAGAAGGATGATGACTCTTGACGGATGATGCGCTCGGACTTTGGCACTACTTGTTGTGTAATTAATTAGCACCTTCGGCCAGATGTTCAAAGTTGACTCAAAATGCGAGTCATCCCTTTTTTAGTACACTTTTAGTACTAAATTTTCGATTCCCATTCAATAATCGACCGATTTTTAAAGAAAATTATGTCATTTCCTAATCATTTCGGCACCTTTTAAAGCCGCCAAGTTGAAAGTCATTGTCGAACCACTTGGCCACAGACGACAATATTCAATGATTGACCCCCGCGTTTTTCGCTCTAATCTATTTTCGCAATTTTTCGCATTTTCTCCTTCACTCTCTTTTGCACCACAAGCCCAATTGTGTCTCTGGGTAACATGTGGCTTTAATTATAATGATCATCAGTCATCTTCTAGCCATTATATCAGATTTTGTAATTAAAATTTTTAGCCCCAGAAGAAATTTTCTGAATTTGTCAGATTTATCGATCAATTTGTAACTACAATTTAATTATTTATATATGTGGAATATAATAGGATTGAAACTATATTTTGGTTTATCCCTTTTTTGTAAATTGAATTATAAGATTTAATTAACTTTTTACAAAGCAATGCATTACAATTTAATTAGAAACCGTGTTTGATTATAAGTCATTTAATTGCTATTAAAACCTGACCTTTGGTCTTTTTTAATTTTATGTTTACCGGCTTTAATAGTAAAGTAAGATTTATTCTTAAATTTATTTCCCATTTCTTTTTAAACCAAATCTAAAATTAGGCTTTGAATTTCAAGATTATATGCGATAATCTTTATTTGTTTTGTTTGTGGGTCTATAGATTAAAGTTTATTTGATTTTAATCACACATGTTTCGTTCAAGTGAAAATTTATTGATAATAAGTAGAAGTATTTTTTTCATTATTATATATTGTTTAATTATTAATTTATGATTTTTTAAATGAAGTCACTCTCATAACTTATTCATGTTTCCTGTAATCCGTACATAGCTGATAATTCCTACTAACTGTCCATATTACTAAAATTGAACGTTTCCGCTAAGGTGGCTAGACCCATACTGCCCTAGTGTATGGTGCTGAATGGCGGATCTATTTGTACTTTATCTATCCTATTCTCTGTTAACCGGGTAATAGACAAATAATAACTAATTCTTATTATGAAAATAATTTTTTGACCAAATAATAACCAATAACACTGAATTATCAAATGATGAGTTGTATAATCTTTTTTCAAATTGCAAGTAAGGGCTTTCAGTGCAGAAAGAACACCCTCAGAACAATAATAATAAAAATAAACCGTCATAATCTATTTAGTCCGAAATTAGCTGGCATCTCATAACCATAAATATTACTAAAACTAAACAGTGGCCAGATCTATACTGCCCTAGTATATCATTCATAAATGACGCTCAATCTGCGTCTTGAAACTTTATAATTTCATTATCTCTGTGATTTTTGGAGCAGTCAACCAGATCCTCCCATCACCCCTTAATTCCAATTATAAACAATTATTAAATGAGAAAGAAACTGTCATTGAATCCTATCTAAAAAAAACTATTGACTTTTTGCAGGTCCCTTTGAAAAAGTGGTCATGACGAACATGAGGCTGTCC
This sequence comes from Clogmia albipunctata, assembly GCA_001014945.1. Classification (NCBI taxonomy): domain Eukaryota; kingdom Metazoa; phylum Arthropoda; class Insecta; order Diptera; family Psychodidae; genus Clogmia; species Clogmia albipunctata. The sequence goes on along the minus strand of JXOV01007646.1, from coordinate 3,636 downwards.
AATCTGGTGGACAAGGTCGTGCTGTTCAAAATCAAGACGACCGCCCCGAAGAAATACTGCGTCCGGCCGAACAGCGGCACCATCATGCCCCTGGAGAGCGTCAAGGTGGTGATCGGGCTGCAACCCTTCGACTACGACCCGAACGAGAAGAACAAACACAAATTCATGGTCCAGAGCTTGGCCACAAACTACACCGAAGATGTGGTGAGTTGAAATAAAAAAAATAGTAGACATGGGAGGGTCTTTTTCAAAGCTTCTAATGTTTAATAATTATTTAGACAAGGAAGTTTAATTGCTCTTGAAAAAACAAAATTAAAAAGTAAAACAATCTCTGATTTATTTGAAAACTTTAGGTCTCTATTCTACACCTCAATTTTCTATTGTCGTTCCAAAACTAAATTATGATCAATTTTATTATTTATCTTTTGTTTTTGCAACAATATATCGTACTTGACAAAACACTAGTGCATTAATTATCTTTTGACAGAACGTAGTATTATTTTTTTGTTTTCAATATTAATTGAATAATTTATATTTCTCTGTTTAATTCTCTTAAATATAATGAATGCAATTTTTAATAATTTACACCAAAATGAAAAAAGAACATTCGTTTTCTTAAAATCTAATAATTGATCAAATTTGTGGTCTGCCTTCAACGTATCCCCTATAATCTCATATTAAATACCATTCTTTATTTGCGTTACCCTAATTAACTGTGTTTTTACTGAACGTATTATTAACGAAAGAAGAGGCCTTTATTGTACAATTTTTAATTGTATCCTTATAATCTACAAATTTTTCAAAGATTACTATAAAAATTTTCAAACTAATTTAAATGCGTGGGTCTTCTTAAAAATATCATTTAGTCTTGTTGCAGTTATTAAATGATTTAAGTAGATATCGGCCGGGGTGGCGTAGTTGGTTAAACTGTTTTCAAAGAATACAACTCGATTGGCCCAGGTTCGAGCCCTAACAAAACCGTATTTTTTTCTTTCAAATTTAATATTTGTTTAAACACATTTACAACTAGTGTTATCAATACTATTCGTTCGACATGGAATCAAAGAGATAAATTGGATCTTTCTATAATACTAGTAATTTGCTGCTGTTCAATAAATGGATATTGAAAAAAGTTTTGAATGAATGTATTCTGTTTCGGTGACAAAACCTGTCATTAAATAGGATCTATATAGAATCATTTGTTAATGGTGCTAATCACATAATAAAAAACATGATATTCAATTGTCAATTGTGAAAGATTGGCAAATGAATATACAGAGCATTTTAAAACTTTGATTAAGTAAAATCAATTGGTTAGACCTAGACTGGTAACGGTTGTTGTGCCATCGAAGTAGAAGATATTGGAAAATAAATAATTTAACAATTATTGCTTTAATTTATTGCAGAGTGTTGATTACGACCGGGAATTTATGGAAGCGGATCCGGAGTCGATCTCTGAGACAAAGTTGCGATGCGTGTTTCTGTTGCCGGACGCCCCGCCAGCGGCCAAGCCTGAGGCGCCCGTCACAAAGAAGGTGGAGCCGTCGGGACTGGCCTCGAGCTCGGCGAAGCTGATCGGCGAGGAGAAAGGAAACGCGGGCTCGGGCACGGACTATGACAAGAACGTGACCAGGGTAATGGCCGAGGTGGCGTCGCAGCTCTCCTGGGACAACAACAGGGAGAAGTCGGCCAGCGAGGAGGCGGAGTTCCTGCGCCAGGAGAATTTGTTATTAAATGTAAGTTTTTTTTAAATCATCTTGTAATTTAATTAGGTTGAAGAGATTTTGATTGTTGTAATTATGTGACGTCATTGGTTCTTCAGAGTTTACGAGTTTACGCCGAATAGATTTAAAACAGGGTTCCTTAAATATTTATTACGTGTATTTATTAAGTTTAAAGGTCCGTTAGGTACAAACCCTAATTTGCGTTGTCGTCGCAAATCAAATTTATTTATTATTTAATTAAATTAATTTGTTTTGTTTTAAACGGACATCCTAATTAATTATCAATTAAAGGCAATATTGAACTTTAAAACGGGTAATTTTAAATATTAAATTAATTTTTGCAAAAAACCGTTATTAAAATGTAACAAATGGTGTGAATGAGATTAATACTAATATTTATTCGCACAAATAATTATGAATTACACAGAAAATAGTATAAAACTTGTAGGTAATGGTATTTTATAAACTTTATTACTCAACTATATAAGTACAACATTACTTGCTTATTCGTTGCGTATATTACTATTTCCGATAAAATTATTTTAAAAAGAGACTTGAAAAAACATAATTTTCATCGCACACACAATTCAACAATGCAAGACCTACTATGTGACTTCTTACATCTAGTCAGTTCACTTAAAACATTGTTCCGGCCAATTTTGAAATGAATTGCTGGTCTACGTGCAATGCTTAGTAGTAGATATGGTAAGATTAAAGTGCAATTGCACATGAGTGATAAGATACTACAAGTTTATATTTTGGAATTGTTTATTTATGCAAACAAAAATTAATAAATTGTAACTAATTTTCTGTGAAATTTCTTCCAAAATTTAATTATTATCTTTTTTGTACTTTCAAAAAAAATATTTAAAAATTAATTTAAATTTAAAATGATTTGAAGTCATAAATTATTGATTATAAAATTTTTAATAAAGTTTTTGATCTTAGTAGCATGGAAGAAAAATATATTGTGACATTTTTCTTGGTACTCTAATAAAGTAGGCTTTGATTTATTAATCAATTTTATCCATTAAATGACCAAAAGTAAAAATTGTTATAAATGTTGTTTTTTTTTAATGTGGTTTAATTGCTCACGGTTATATCAGTGATAAAGATTTATTGAAAAATTGAAACCGAAAGTTCTATCTGGTTGGAAAAATACATAATTTAACACGTATCTTTTAGAAAACTATAGTGTAATAGTTCAGCTCTTAATTTGTTTAACTTTTACTATACCAGTTTGTATTGATTATGTTGGTTTTTATTTTGAATTGATTATGCTTTGTTACTATGAAAAAGTAACATGATTAACCGAGTACAAATTTGATATTTAGTGAATTTCGACAACAATAAATGTCACATGTTACAATTTTGTTTATATTATTGTTCCGGTCATTTAGTTTAATTATGCTTGAACTTTAGCTTTATAATCACATGCACGCAACTTTTTATTCCCTGGAGAAGAAATTCGATAAGAGTTTTATTATGGCACTAAATATAATGAGAATTTTAAAAGAATAATTAATTATAATTTTACAACCCGGCAAACGTCGTTTTGCCAGTTTGTATTATTTAAGAAAATATAAATTCAGCTAATCAAAGAAATAGTAAGCAATACAAGTTTGAGCCGATGAAATTATAATTAAAAGGGGGATGAATCGTTTTTGAAAAAAAAACATCACACTACTATATATTCAAGTTAATTTCTTTTTATNAAAGACTGAATAAATTAATCCTTAAGCGCAAAGGAGTGGACAATGTTTTAAGTCTGTCCGTTTTGAATTAATATAAACAATATGTATGGTTTTCCTTCGCGACTACATGCCAAGCTGAACCCGATAAACGTCGTCTTTTATTATTTTAAGGAAATACTATTTTTATCATTGCATTGTATAAATAATTGAAATAGGGG
>JXOV01007641.1:0-41647 GCA_001014945.1 Clogmia albipunctata | reverse complement strand
ATTTGTATTAAAGTGTAGAAAAACACAGTCGATAAATATAACAAGAGTTACATCTTAGTATTTATTTGTTCAAAACTGTATAAAGTTTTGAATAAATCTCTGCGGTAAGTGTTATTAAACGCTAGAGGAGCTCTGTGTTTAGTAATGCTTATCGATATTGTTGTATTAACAATTGCTATTTATTGATAAATATTGTCAATGAACTAAGCACTTATTATAAGTAATAATGATTAAGGAACCAAGTTTTTTTTTTGAAAATGTTCTGTTCCTCTTTTGGAGTGAAAAGAATTATAAATCTACGAATACAAATGAACTAAAGTAAAAACTTTACATCAAAGTGGTTGTATCTAATCTCAAAATAAATAGTTCTGACAATGGAACCTCCTTTATTTAAACTTAATACACATTTCGTTTGGATCACTCTCCAAATTGCAATGAAAAAAGTTCAATTTTCATATGGCCATCCTCCAAATTGCAATGAAAATTTTTCAAATTGCAACGAATAAAGGTGTAGTAGAATTTGATATCTTTTAAAAATATGGCTGTTAACTGCTTAGTTTTTTTTCATAATATAATAACTGAGTAAGAAAAATTAGTATTACTTACATTACAATAACTTTCCGATCTCAAAATAGGCCAAGCAGCGTAGTTTTCACGGAAGTCGTATGGAGTCGTTTGCAAAATGGAATGCATTCTGTTACGATTTTTGCAGGTTTCGATGGCTTTGTTCTTCTTAATTAGAAGGCTTGTCTCTTTGTTCCCCACCAAGCGGTAATGAACTTCACAATCTCCTGAAATATCACTCTCCTTCGCATAATGATCAACATCAAATCGAGCCATGGTGTTTTGCATAGACGACATGATTCCCTTTTTCACGTTCAACACCCAAGCTGATTCATCTTCATGGGGACATAGTTCGTTGATAAGACCGTCATGGAAGGCAAAACGAAGCTCGTATTTGGCTATTTCTTCGGCCATTTCGTCGCTTTTCGGATGTAAGGGAATCTCTTCTGGTTCCACATAATCTCCGTAGTCTTCAGAAGCATCCTCTTTCGGAGGAATGGGAATCTTGTCCTTCACCTCGACAGACGTGACTCGCAACACTCCTTCACATTTTCGAGGGAATGTCATTTCAATAGCTGCAATCACGTGGATTTCAGAACTATTCTGACCACTTCCCTCAAACACGGACTTGATCTGCATGACATAGTCGTATCGGTAAATGATGTCAGACTTGTATTGAAACTTGTTCTCGGATGCATCGCAAATTGGACGACCACAAATGTCGGGATCTTTCAGGGGATCTAAAAAGTTCATTTAAAAATAAAAGTAATTTTGAGTGTTTTATAGTAATTGTGTCGAAAAATCCAAATAAAAACGAATTAGTTACAAATTTTAACCTTTGGTTGAGATTTTTTATAATAATGAATAAAAGTTTGTAGACTTGTTTTACAATAAAGTTCTACTAACAGTAATAAGTATTTACTTTTAACATTTTTCGTGATAAAATAAATAGAGTACTAATTATTTTTTTACATAATTACAGTAAATTGAAACAACAAGAGAAATGTAGTAGTAATTTAATTTAGATTATTAAATAAAAAGAGCTAAAATCTTTTAGAAAATTAGCTCTCAACTCATAAATATCCAATTACAGTAAATTGATTTAAAGTTTATTTAGAACATCATAATCCTATGTACTCGTATAAAATTCTCGGATTACTCTATTATTTTCAGTTTGTCCTGCAACGCCTAATCGGTAATTCTGAAATTTTGTATGCAAATGGAGTTGGTAATGGGTTTTTTATATCTCAAAATTTTAATACGATAACTATATTTCATTCCCCTAACTAATAAGAGTAAGTCACCCTAATTCTTTAAACATTTTTGGCTTTTATTATGATTAAACATTGAACAATATATATACAAAAAAACAACTCCCGTACATATTTAAAGTGAGCTAAAAAAATTACTTTTAAAATATTTGTTTCCAAATTCTTTCAAAGTTACTAAAACATTGAATCAATTAATTTCTACAATTATCTTCAATTTAAAAAAACCCCGATCTTCTGTGCTAAAAGTACAACATGTTTGTCATCTCAATAGATCTTTGATTCGTACACCAAATTTTTAATTAGAAAAGTATTATAATATCCATTTTATTTTAACTTTCCTGCATTAAACAGCAATTGATATAATTTTTGTGTGCAAGAATATGTCATTTAAGTTAACTAACATTTTTAAAAACTTTATTCAAAGTGCTCAATAAAATATTAATTAGAAATTTTAAAAACTCAAAAAAACACTTTTTCCACCAAATTTTTACAAATTCACAATATTTAACCAATGGTTAATAATGCTTATAGGGGGTGTTTTATACAAAGCTCTATGAATTTTTTTAAACAAATTAACATCTTTGATCTTTATTCATTTATTAAGATCTCATAAACAATTGTCATCTCAGAACCTTTGATTCGTACCCAGTGAATATTTTTAAGGAAATTTTTAAGATATTTATATTAAAAAAGCTCATAACTATTATCGATTAGTATTTTCAAGAAACAATGAATATGGCAAAACTACGCTATGTTTGCCGGGTCGGCTAGTAATAATATACATATGTGAGATATAATTTTAAAAATGTTTTAAATTTATTATACAATAATTACTGAAACCAGAATACGTGTAAATTTAACAAAAATTCTTGACTTCTACATAAATGGTTAAAACTCCCAGTTCGGAAGGAGATATTAGTTAGAGCACACAACTATAACACAAACCAAAATCAGGTTTTTTTTAAAAGAGTTCTCTTCTAATTGATCTAAAAATTTCAGTAAAAATATGACAATAACAAATATAAAAAACCCTTAAAGCAATTATTAAATCATATTTGAATTTATTACATGAAATCGATTTAAGTACTATTTTATGACTCCCATATAATTATTACCTAAATATTGTATTATAAGTAGAATAGCCGCTATGATTCTTACAGAACCATATTCTTTTCATGAAACTAAATGTATATCCACGATAATTTCACGAATTCAGATTAAAAGTTATTGATTTGATTCTTTAATAAACCTTGTTTTCATGTGATTTATAATAAAAACTGCCTAAAGGTGTTAAATCACCAGTTTTAACGAATTATGATCAAACCAAAAAACTCTTAAATATTGGGAATTTTGAATGAATTTTTTAAAACATTTTTCATTAAATTTAACAATAAACTGTGCCCACTTTATTAATGGTATTCATTCCTCTTTACAAAGACAGAACAACCCACTGATTTTATTTAAAAATTTACTAAAAAGAATTTAAATGAAACTTCTTCTTCCAGGACTAGTAATAAATAATATGAAACTAAAAAAATAGAAATANATTAAATTTAACAATAAACTGTGCCCACTTTATTAATGGTATTCATTCCTCTTTACAAAGACAGAACAACCCACTGATTTTATTTAAAAATTTACTAAAAAGAATTTAAATGAAACTTCTTCTTCCAGGACTAGTAATAAATAATATGAAACTAAAAAAATAGAAATACAAATAAACTTACTTCTTCGGTATCCATTCACAGTAACTGAAGTTAGAAGTACTAATAAACTTATTAAATTCACAACACTGAGTTTTGCCGCCATAGCAGCAGCAGACTATTTTGATTGACTTTAATTAGATCACTGATCACTTTTAGCTAAAATGCATTTTCGTCCACTGTAGCACACACAATTGGCACAAATCTGGAACAAAAATTACCCAATTAGGAATGAACTTGATTTATCACAAGAGCACATTTTAATAGAGATGATCAAAATATTTGCAGCAAAACACAATTTAATAATGACTTATTCCTCTCTGGACACAAAACATCAAATGCACGTCAAAACAGCACATTGAGGAGGAAATTTCCTCGTCGGTCGCTCTTTTGTTTGTCTGCCATCCCCCACATTTCAGCCCATTAAACGTAATTGCAATTTCTCTCGCTCGCACACGCATTATGATCTGTTATCGTCGTGACAGTCAAATTCTACGAAGGTCGTTCTAAAATCGGAGCCTCTTCCAGCCGGTTCACAACGACACTGATAATAATAACGAAGATAACAACCATTTTTTGACCCATTCACTCCTTATCTCATCAGCTGTTGACCGACCGTCTCCCTCCGACTTCACAGAATCGGATGATGACGACGTGACGTGAAATCACGACGACCCATGTGTGCAAAAACTACGGCTTGCAAATTCGAACTGATAATGGAGCGGTTTGTGAATGAACTTTTACGAGAGAGCGATAAGATAAAAATAAACCAATTTGTTGACGCTACTGGTGGTCGACACTTTAAATGACGTGGGATCATGGACTACGACTCTGTTTGAACTTCGAAAAACTCAGAACAAATAATTAATCTCTCAAAGGTTATCAACAAATATAAAATTTGTCGTAAATATTGTGATCAGTAAATAATTTCTAATTAACACTTGATAGCTCAGACTTAAAATAAATAAAGTAATTATTTACTGGATTACAAAAAAATATCTGCAGATACTGTATGAATATTTAATAGAAATTTATTTAAAAAGATCTATGAGATGAAACATTATTACATATAACTATTATGAATATTACAAAATTACGAACGCATCGAGTGTTTTAAATCCTTACGTGTTTAATAATACTTATTGACTGTGTTTCATTAAAAGATTTATAAATTTATTAACAAATCAACAAAAAAATCTATAAAATCGTAATGATAGAGTAGATTATTTGTTTTATTTAATTTTTGCAATATAAATAAAAAATTAATTACTAATTTGTTCGAAAATAAATAATGGTTTATTTTCGAACAAATTTGTACAAGTTAATAGAAATTTTAATCAAATTTTACGAATTCCTTATTTAAAAACTACATGATTTATTTTACTATATAACTGTAATTATACTAAGCAAATAATTGTAAAAATTAAATCCAATCTAATCTACATTTAAGGTAGAGATAGGTAAAAGATGAAAAGATATAATAAAACAATTAATAATTATTTTATTTACGAACACTTGTATAGTTTATTTTAATTAAAAAAATATATGTACGTAAAATTTTCCTTCAAATTTTCTTCAATACTATTTTTTATAGGATTGTAGCTGATTACTAAGAATGTATAATATAGTCAAAAATTATTATTTTAGAGGGATTTTAAATAACAAAAATTTTTAATTAGAAAAATATTATAATATGCATTTTGTTTTGACTTTCCTGCATTAAAGAGTAATTTATATAATTTTGTGTGAAAGAATTTGTTTTTTTATTTTAACTCAAAGTACTAAATTAAATATTAATTAAAAATTTAGGAACTCAAACACACACTTTTACCACTAAATTTTTGCGAATTCACCAATATGACATGACGTGTTTAATAATGCTTATCGGCCGTGTTCTATTCAAAACTCTATGATTTTTTTAACAAATTAACACAAAAATCAATAAATTCGTATTAATGGAGTGGGTTGTATATTTTATTATATTTCTAGAATATGAAATATAGCTTGAGGTAGCTCTCAATTGTATGTAAAAAATAATTGCATATATTTTGATATGTTCCGCGAAATTGCAAAGAAACGCATAAACGCACTCCCCTCATCTTCTCTATGGAGTATTTATTAAATAATCTAATGATGGGGATAGCTAGACATTCATATTTTTTTACATACAATAGTGATTTCTTAAGAGTAATATTGTGTGTAAATTTGAAGCTCCTGCAACTTCTGATTCCAGAAATATCAAGGAAGTGTGTGTTTGTTTATAGAACTACCTCGGGCTGTATACATAAGAAATTAATTAAAAATTGGGGTGCGCTATCAAATCCGGTTCAGAGCGTCATCAATGCGAATAAATCTGGTTATCTAAATTTGCCATGTTCTGATGTATAATAGTTTAATAGTGACAAGTTCCTTAAATTCTTTATTATTCGATTTTAATAAATAGCACTCATATCACTGTGCATACAGTAACCGTATCTTTAAAAAGTGTCCTAATATAAATTATGGTAGTTATTACTATTACCCGCCCCATAGACAAAGTGGTAACACTCTCGTCTGCCTCCTCGGAGGCCGTGGGTTCGATCCCTGGGCGGGTAAGATTGACTGGATCCTTTTTCAGCCGGTCTAGGTGCAATTAATTAACTACTAATACACCGAAAACAAATAGTCATGGAAAGTCTAACACCCGTTGGTTGAGGTTGAGACTACCCCTAGTTCCATACCGGAATGTTGTGGGAAATATTTATTTTAGTTATTACTATGGCGGACTGACCTTAAAGTTGCCTACCGTTAAAATGCTGAAATTTTTTTAAAAGTAATGTTTTATTTTGTAGTATAGTCTTCTTTTAACTCGACTTATTTAATCTATCGATATTAGAACTGTTTTAACACGTTGAAAAAACAGAACGAGTTCGTACTAAGTCCATTCTTCATAATACGGGATACTGCTTAGCAGTTCGTAGCCAATTTGGATTAATGTAGAAGCCATGAAAAAATAAGAGGTGTGAGATGCGTTTATGACAAAAATGATCATACGCGGTACGTTCTGCGCGTGCAAATTTCTTATTCTCAATATTCATCCAAAATAAGATCTTTATAGGGTTTTCAAATACTCATTGTCTCAGCTAACTGCATCAATTTTAATCTTGTATCTAGTAATACCATGTTCTGAATTCTTCCTTTTTATATTCTATAGGACCCGTTTTCGTAGGATAAGGGCATAGCTCAACAAAAAACGACGTAGTCCACAAGACTGCTCATATCCAGTATTCAATGAGTCAATGATTTCGCATCGCGTTATTCTTTACAAAATCAAGAATCATTTCAACAACGGATATTTCTCAATTAAAAAAAACTACAAATCTGGCTAAAATTTTAATAGAAAGGGCTAAAAAGAAAGTTTTAAAATCGAAACAATTAGATATTCGTGCTGCAACATCAGGCAATATTCTGCTGGTAGGCTACTTCAAGATCAGTTCGACCTCATAGCTCTTTAAATGAAGTTATACAACGATTTTATTTTAAAACTGTACGATTTATGTTTCAATATAATTGGAATTTTACTTAACAAACGCATTTCGGTTGTTTGAACAATCTGGTTTATCAATTAGGTTATGAGATCTTTGACGTAAATTATTTTAAAAATAACTAATTTAAATATAATTCTTATTATTTCTAATTTCTTTTAAAATACGCGTAGAAATAAGTGATTTACCTTTATTTCAAAAGGTGTCCTAGTGAAAAATCTCAAATGTTTTAAAACAATAACATTCTACCAGTTTCTATTTTTGAGTAATCTGGAATATTTTTATGCCAAGATCTAAAATTTTAAATTATAAAATGGTTATTATTTAAAATATACTTATGTTAAATTTTTTTATTTAAACCCTTATTAAATGCAAAAATATGCATAACATCATTTTTACAGAAAAAAATACAAAAATGTGGTCGTGAAAAGGGTTGATCTTCCCTGGAAATTGGACACTTTCCACATCCATTTTCCAATCATCCTATCTCTTTTCCCCACTCCTCATTTCTGTACATAATTGTAAATATTATTATTCCATATTTTAATTTCCAATAAACATAGTCGTCTGTCGAAAAATAGTAACACTCTCTCACAGACTCAACAAAAGTGAAGTCACGTCTTTTATTTGCTCCTAAGAAAAGGTGAGAAAATTAAAAAAATATAATCACACGTTGGTTTAATACGCCAAAAAGAAGCTACCTGTGATAAGCTTATAACTAGATATACCTCTTAACAATAATATTTAATTATTAATATCGTTTTTTTATTTTTTATATCGTTGTCAAAACCAAATTTTTTTTTTATTTAATACAATTTCATTACAAAGTGTAAAAAAAATATTTATTGTTTTTTTGCAGCATAACATTATTAAATTGATAAAAAGATTTAAAAGTTTTAAAGACAATTTAAAAATTCATTATAAATTTGTGTAGTTCGGAAATAAATTTACGTAATAAACTGAGCAAAGCGAGTATCATATGATTGTTATATAATTTAGTTTTCCATATAAAAAATTCTATTTAATTGGTTGTACGAGTACTAGTCAAAAAAGAAGTTGAACAATCTTTGTTAAATATTATATGATAATGCTAATTAAAGAAGATAAACAATTTGATATCCTAATATATAAATCTGGTTTGAAACGCATAAATTAATATCACTTATAAACATTTTTTCTTCCTCTTTGTATCATACACTATCACTTTTCAGGATAATAAATGGCAAATATCACTGCACAAATTATTTCCACATGATTTTATATCCTTTTTCATAATTTTTCACTTTTTATAAAATACTCGTATATTCTCTTCAAACACACAAAAATTCACTTTCAATATAATTTACACTGTAATCCAAATGATGTAATGATGAGATTCCTTGTTCAGGCGATGAATATCCTTTTTATGGGTAATCCAGCAACGAACCGTTACAATCGACCGGACAAGTCAAGAGAAAAGCACGAACTGGCGTACAAAATGAGGAATAATTCAGTCAGAAATGGGCGATAAGGGCGTCTTATCAGCGTTAGGGGTTGAAAGATCATCTTTGGTAGAAATTTGTCAGCACACAACAGTCATCTCTCTATGATAGAAAGAATGGAAAATCATAGAAACAGCGTCCACTTATTTCCAGAGATTACTTTTACTTCCGCTTGTTTCGTACCTTGAACTTATATGGACAGAATATCAATAAAAAAACTCTACAGAAACTAGAATCAGTCTTTAATATAGATTAGTTTAATTTGTATGATTCACTTAAGAATAATTATTTTAGATATATACTTTTTAATATATTAAATTTATAATAATGATTTGTTTTATTATTTTATTAATCGACGGAAATTAAAATAAAGTCACCCATTTACTTATTTTTAAATAAATGTATGAAGTATAAATAAATGCAAATTATAAAATGATTATATAATAATTAAGAAACAAACAAAAAATTAAAAGATCTAATATTATTTACTCACAAATCTATTATAAAGAATTTTTTTAAATCAATATAAAAAAGTCGGCTTTTCTCTTTTAATTTGAGGTACGGTAATGTGCCACTTTTTTCACGCAGGGAAAGTTCTTCATTTTTTTCAAAAATGAGAAAAAAATCAAATTTATTATTTACCAACAAACATAGTTCAATACATAAATTTTGTATTTATTTCTTACACAAATCAACCTCTCTTAACAAAAGAGGTCGGGAACATTTTCGTATGAAAGATGGTGTAACGTAATCGTCTCCTTTACGTAATACGAGCATTCCTTTTATGTGTGTTTCACCAACTGTTGTGTTAAGTTAAATTTGATAAGAATTCAAAAATTTTAAATGAATAAAATTAAAATTTTATTAAACAAGGATCGGTTTTGAAATTGAATTAATCATTAATCCCATTATAAGACTTTAAAATAAAATTATTTGAAATTTGATAATTGAGAACTTTCCAGAATTAAGAATAGCAAATAGTTTATAAGAAAAGATTAGTGATATAATCTTTTCAGTTTTAAAATGTTGTAATATGTTTACTAGGAATTTTTATGGTTATCTAAAGTCAAATTGATATTAATGATTTATCTTAATAAGGCGTTATTCTTATTATTAATACGCTCAATATTTGATAAATATTCAATAAAATTTCAATATTCAATTAAACCGTAAATTAGTAAAATGCTATAAAATTTACATAAAAAATGACAAAGCAACTATCGTAAAAATAGGTACCACTAAAAATAGTTAAGTTATCTAGATAGGAACAAACAGTAGTTTATGTTTATAATTAAGTATCTTTATTACAAAAGATTTTAAACATTTTTGTTGCGTAAAATTGATAATATTACACTAAAATTTATTCTATCAAAGGGGATTTTATAGAACAAGTGATCATTTATTATTATTAAAGTGCGACCTCTTTGAAAGAAATCTATCAAATTTATATGAAAATCATATAAAATATAAGATATAAAAAATTAAAATATCAGTGAACACTAGTATCGAAATTTTAAAGTTGGAAAAGAAGAATTTTTAATTCTTTGGTTAATTTATTTAAAAACGCATCAAATGTTTTTTTAAACACTGTCGATAAGCACTATTAAACACTCGGGCCCTTACGACCGTAGACTGTTTTAAGAAAGCCCTTATGTTTATTAATGCTAATCCATTTTAAAGTAAAAATTAAATAAAGTCTTTAAAACTGTCGTTTAAAAATTAGAACATAAAATTGTTCGAAAGGAAAATAGTTAGGCTATGCTTAAATAAATATAGACCGCCAAATGGTAAATATTATAACAAGAATGTATTATATGAGGACATGTGTCCAATAGATGAGATTGTTATGGACCTAGTTGAAAAGTTTTATAATTCGCTTAAGAATCAACCTCCGAGCACTTTAGGATATTAAGCGATACTAAACAATAGTGGATTAAAAAAATCAAACCCTTAAATTACTTTCATTTTATATTAAAAGCTTTCTTGTTTCGTGGTGTAAAATAAGAAAAGATAATTAATAACGCCCTGTTCTCTTTGGGGATAACTATTGTGCCAATTATTCCTATATAAACACTGTTAATCAAGGCACCATTCCTTTTATTTGTGAAAATTGCCCTGTAAGCCTTAATTTTAATGCAATATTAATTTTAAGAAGAATTTAATGTATATTCAGAAACATAAGTAAAAACCGTTAACACTTTTCCATTACATCACTAGCTCGTATTTTAATTTGAAAACTGTGAAATGAAATTTTTGAAATAGGCTTCGAACCCCAGACAAAAAGGCTGTGGATTTCAGTTTCTTCTTACAGTTTAGTCATTTGCTAATACAGTTAAACTATTTGAAGGATTTCTTTCACGGTCATACTTTAATAATACAGAAAATAGCACTAGTGCTTTTAAATAGTCAGAACAGTATAAAAGTAACAATTATATTAAATAAAAATGATTAAGAATTATTATACTTGTAATTTCGTAAAAATATATGATTTTAAATTTACGGAGAACTTTTTTGGTTTATATGGGGTAAGAGTCTTACTTAATACTAAAAGACAAGAAATATTAAAATATCATTCATTTATAAACTTTTGATTCTGAAATTCTTTTTCTTTTAGTTTACTTACCTTTATACCAATTTTTAAAACAAACACCCAATTCAAAGCGATGTACTTTAGTAGTTTTATTACTTTATTACAATTGTCAATTTTTAAAATCTCTAGCTTGAATCACTATCCATTTCTGGAGTTGGCTAATATTGACTTGTTTACAATGTTTCGATGGCTAATTAATAATAATGTAACGTCTGGCCTCTACTAGAATCACTAATTTTATCATACAAATGGGAAGACTGGGTCCGCATCAAATATTGATCATTAAAAAAGATAAATCTATCCTAGGATACTTGTGTGTTCTCTTTCTTGTTAGTCAGCTAAGTGGCTACTTTAGTTGAATGTCTTGCTGTTATCGAGATTAGTTAGTAGTAATAAAAAGACATCGATTACAAATAAGATAATTAGAATAAAAATTAAAACCTTAAAACAAATAACAATTCAAAGTCAATAAATCTATTTGTGTCAGGACATGATAAAAATTAAAACTCAGTGCGAATTCATAAAAGCGTAATCAATTCAATATATAATAACAAGGCAATCGAGCCCCATTCAACTAATTATCATCGTAGTTAATTTTATTAAGAATTCCTTGATTTATCACAGTATTTTGTCCACCTTGGACTTTAGTTTGCCAATTTTCCAAACAACTATATTACAATTCTTCAATAAATTAGTACATTTTTGTGCATTAAGCAGTTAAATTTTTCATTTCCATTTTCACGTGGTCAAAACTAAAACAAAACGGATAAAAAGCGAATTTTAAAAACTCTAAACAACACAACCGATCGTCATTTCAAAGATTTGTTTTCCTAGTTGAGGTTTAAGAGACTAGAAGCTGGTTTACTCTTTCTATCCTTTGATACCTCCGTCCGGATACCTGGAAATAAAATAAAATTGATTAATTTTTTACAGTAAATATTTGTACGAACAGTTTGTTAGAATTATAATTTTAAATTTAAACTAATTTTGAATACTAATATAATTTCTTTGTTATATTTTTTAATAATGAATTCATTCGCAGAATAATTAGAAACTTGCTGATTAAATGAAGTCTAAAAATATGAATTAAGTAAAACAGTTCGTTGAACTATGGACCCAATATTTAATACGATCATTTTTATGAGATAAGTAGAGAATGGCAGATTGTTTTAAAAAATGAACTATAATGATGACAAGACGTTGCTGGTTCGGTAGANTGAATAAATGAGGTCTAAAAATATGAATTTAGACTAGTGCGCGTTTATTTTTAAGTAAAACAGTTCGTTGAACTATGGACTCAATATTTAATACGATCATTTTTATGAGATAAGTAGAGAATGGCAGATTGTTTTAAAAAATGAACTATAATGATGACAAGACGTTGCTGGTTCGGTAGAACAACTATGTAAAAACAAATACCAAAAATTAACAGGAGTCAAAAACGATTAGCAGTTCTCTCTTTTGAATTTGATGAGGTTGCTTTGTTTGCTGTGTTTTATACAAATAAAAAAATTCATTGTTTTTTAATTGAATTCAAATTTTAATATTTTTTAATAGTTTTTAATTAATAATAGTATATAAGACTGAATTGTAAATATTTTTTGACACAAATGATCTTTTGGTCGGTGTCACTAATAAAGATAAAAAAATTCAAAATTTTATCTCACTTTGTCTCCTGCTTCATTCCCTCAATTTACGGTGTGGGAAAACTATATTTTGCATACAGGAAATATAATCAAACCGTCAAATCATCTTCTAAAACACCGTTAAAATCCNTTCATTGTTTTTTAATTGAATTCAAATTTTAATTTTAAATTTTATCTCATTTTGTCTCCTGCTTCATTCCCTCAATTTACGGTGTGGGAAAACTATATTTTGCATACAGGAAATATAATCAAACCGTCAAATCATCTTCTAAAACACCGTTAAAATCCATAATTACAGTACAATTTCCAATATAAAATTAACTTCAATTTATACGTAGACAGACGGTCAATTCGAAAAATTTTTTTACAGAGGTCACACTTTAATAATAAAGAAAAAGAATTCTTTAAAGCACTTGTGTTATAAAAACGACAAAATAAATTTGAGGGCAATATCAATTTATTATTGTTGTATCCTTCATTATAATAAAACAATAAAATTCTTTTTATTCTATGGATAGACAATAGTGCTAAATCTTGTCGAAAAACAACGTAAAGAAATAATAATATAAAAATTGTATTTGTACATGAAACAAAATCTAATACAAATAAATGGATTTAAATTAAAATTTTGGTAAAACTTAAATTTTAAGAAGGTTCACTATAAAATCTGATAACCATTATTTTATTGATGACACATCTTCCGGAGCATTTTAAAGAAAAAAAATCCATTTTAAATTAAATTTCTTTGTCAAAGTGAGTCAATACATTTAAAACGAACAGAAGGTAAGGTTACACAGTCAGACGCATTAAAACAGTCAGCTTGTGTATGAATTTACCAAGCTGTGGTTTTAGCTGGCGCACGTTAATTGTGAATCAGTTATTTGTAAAAAGGTTATGTAAATGGTTACTTATTGGTTTACAACTATAGTATTTACTGTAAAAATGCACCATTTTGCACTCATATTGTTTATTTTATGATTTTGAAGAGTCCAATTGAAAAGTGGGCTACTTTTTATTTTGCGAATTTCTCCACTTTTTCTTCAAAATTGATTATTTGCGAAAGTACAGCAATCATTTACAGATAATTTTTTTAGTTTTAAGATAGCAGATTTATAAATATATAAAATTACATACTAGCTTTGAAAATATAATGCTATTTAATTAAAAAAAAAGTTTAAAATTATTTTTAATTTAATTTTAACAATTTGTAATTGCAAAGACGAAAAATTCACAATATTACCTTTGGATGGATTGGAGAAGGACACACCCATGGCATCTAACGTCCTTAGAAGAGTTCCCAAACTAGTCGTGTCGGAGAATAGGATATCGTCTTCGATTTTTAGCATTGGAGGCTTCGTCTTGACCGTTCTCGTATGCCAGACGAGAACCTCTGTGCAGTCATTTGCTTTGGGCTCGATTTGATCTATCGTCAAATTGATGCTCTTTAGGAACTCATCTTCTTCATGGCCCGCTTTGTACGGCATCGTGACGTTCGGTTGCTGAGCCATGTACGCTAAATTAACTGCAAACCCCGCCATATCCACTGGCCAGAGTCTTTTCGCAGGCCAAGAATCAAAGAAACCGACGACTTTCCCCTCTTTAACTATCGGAGAACTTATCGAGTACTCCCCAATAAGACCCACTGGAAACATTGTCACCACTTTCGTCTCCCTAATCTCCGAAAACAGCTTCAAACTAAATGTGTTGTCGTCATCGCCAAAATAAAGCACTCCATTCCGAATATTGTTGTTCTTGATCCACTGGAGCGCAGCCCGACGATTCGACACGCCCCTGGGAATTGTCTTCTTTATCCGGAACACCTCTGGCATCGGACTCGACAAATGCGTATATGGAATACCTAAAACAATGTCAGATTTAGAACATGTTAATTCAATTTCGAGCACCTCGAGAATATTATCAAGTTAAATTAAAAATTAAGAAAATGTAGTTTATGTGTTTAAAATGTAAATGTACAAAAAAGAGATAAAAATATAAATTAATATCAATTGAAACTAAAATTAAATTAAAATTAAATTATTTAAACAATTCCTCTAACCTCTAATTTAAGTAGGCAATGGATTCCTCTATAAAACCCTTCATAATTATACACTGTTCAATTATTTATTATTCAATACTCGCAGACAATCGCTTCTTATGGAGTAAACTTTTAATATGTTTTCTAGAATTCTATTCGAGCTTCCCGTACTTGCGGTTTTACTATTCGCGGATCTTGTCAACATGTACATAGAAAATCATATTGGAAAATATGAAATGTGATTCTCATATGGATGTAAAGAATGCAGCACGGAAATGGCAACCAACCGAATTGCTCGTTTTCAAAGTAGTGGTTTTTTGGAAGCCAAGGAGCGCCGAAAATACAGATTTTGGTGCAGTGCTTAAACAAGTTGCGTTACAATCGCAAAAAGCACAGAATGAAAATTATTTGACGTCACTCACAAAACCATTTTTGATCATTAGAAGAGTACCGATTTGCAATGGACAATACTATGATTATTAAATTTCTGACTAATTTTGAAGAATTGATTTTTTAAATAAAAAAAAAACTCGAGAACTTATTTGTACACCTAACAGAAGGGGTACGTTCTAAGGGAAATCTCCGAAACATTTAGTTTAATTATAGTTGGCTATATTAATTTAAAATGTTCTGAAAGTCTATGCACTACAGTAAAATCTCCATATTCGATGTTCTTAGGAATGTAACCCCCCGCGAATAAGGAACTTTCATTGTATATAGAAGTCGTTTACTACGGGTAATTTCAATTTGAAAATCACAAATTAAAACCAGAACGAAATTTGAATAAAATATTTCTTTTATAATAACTAGCCATACTAGGGTATTCTAATAAATAATTAGTTAAACGAATATGGATCTACTATCCTAAAAGGAATTGTTTTTCGTTTAGAACATCCTAAATTGTTGAACATAAAAAAATTTTTTTATCGTTTTAAAATTTTTTTTATGGTTTTAAAAAAATTTGAGCATTAAAATCTTGAAATCTTAAATCCACGTAACTAATTTGTTTACCTCGAACTGAAATATAGATATTTAAAGTGCGCCAGCTAAAAGCACAGCATGGTAAATTCATACAAAAGCTGACTGTTTTACTGCGTCTGACTGTGAAACCGTACATTCTGTTCGTTTTAAATGTATTGACTCACTTTGACAAGTGAATTAAATTTAAAATGGAATTTTTTTTCTTTAAAATACATTTTAAACAGGATCCGGAAGATGTATCATCAAAATCAAAAAATCAAAAAATCATAAAATAATGGCAGTTATCAGATTTTATAGTGAACCTTCTTAAAATTTGAGTTTTACCAAAATTTTAATTTAAATCAGTATTGGTTTCGTGTACAAATCTAATTTTAATATTATTATTTTTTTACGTTGTTTTTCGACAGGGTTTAGCACTATTATGTTTTCATAAAAAAAATTAAGTATTTATATCAAAACGGTTTTTTTAAATAAATTATCGTTGATAAAATCCATTTTCAAAACAATCATTTCATTAAATTCATTCTTCATTTTCCGGTTAACCCCATAATATATTTTTTTAACATAAATCCTTGAAAAATAAAGCAATGATTTTCCAAAAAAGTTTTTCTATGGTAGGCTAATTATTTATGAGACAACCCCCATCAGTTTTTCTTCTAAATCTTAAACTTTTCCCACAACCCAATACAAACAAATTGCTGATAAATTACCAAAGTCTAGTAGTAGATTGTCGAGCTGATTGTTACACTGTTGATTGTCGTCCGCCACGATCCAGTGGAGATTTCTCACGTGCATCAGAGTCTGTCCCAGTCTCGTCAATTCCGCCATTTGTTCCCGCCTCGGATATGTCGGAGTTACAAAGTAGATTGTGGGCAGGTCGGGCGATTGTGCTTGGTTTGTGTCTCCGTCCAGGAATCTCCGATGGTCTTTCGTGTTGACAAAGCACTCCAACATCGTATCGGTGATTAGCCCATACTGCTCCTCCGTCTTCAGAAATGTGCCTGAATAAAACAAAAACCCGAAAAGGGGAAAGACAAAGAAAAAACACGAAATTGATTAATTAATTTATCACAACGATTAGCACTCAATTATCAGATTATTTCGGGCACATCAACAAGTGCCCTTTTGATTCAGTCCCTGTCTGTGTTTGGGTATTAAATCGAGTCTCCCAAAAAAAGACGCCCATCAATTGATTTGACCTAATGATCGAAACAAGTTCAAATGGAAAAAAGAGAGAGCGAGAGTAAGAGAAACCGTTCTAATAATTGTCCGTCATGCTATACAAACACCAATGACCATTCGTGACCAGAAATGTTAACAATTACGCAACCCAATTACTGTCCTGGAATCTAACCCATAATTCAAAGAGAATGCCCCTTTTGCATGTCCGTCCTTCCGTCCACCAAACCAATTCCATATAATTAGGATTGCCTTTTTAACAGGCGTCCCCTTTTTGTGGCACCAATCTCACCTCAATCAATACCACCACAGCTGACATTGATTTAGGGTCGTCGATTTATTACGAAACGATGATTTATTGCAATGATTATCAATTTCAATAGAACATAAACTACGAGTAATCATTGGGTTAAAGGCTTCGGATTTAAAACATTTAAACAAATAACAGATTTAATCAGGAAAAAATTCAAATCATCAGTTTTTTGCTGTACTATTATAAAATACCATTTATTGATTAAGTAAAGGGTGTCCCAAAATTAACGTAGCTTTTGAATTTATAAAAAGGGGCGTTTAATTTTTCTTACTATTAATATGTTAATAGAATCTTAAAATACATAAAATAGAGTTTTAACAGATCGGACAAATAGCCTCCGAGATAATGCTATTGGTACCATATCCTTCTTCCTCTTTTCAAGACCAATTGGATCATTGGCCGCTTAATAACTTCTCGAAATTCACGTGTATAGGTCTTGAATCGTTTGTGGAATATTGGAGGAGACCTTATCTTCCACGCAACGACAAAGAAAAAGGCTAAACGTGTTTGATCACAAGATAATGATGCTTAATTGTAATCAACTACTAGAAAAATAATATGGTCATGAAAAGTTGTATGCAAAATTGAATTTATTTTCATCGCTCGTATTTTAAAATACACATCGTCCGCATTAACACTTTTTGCCTTAAAAGTCAATAATTGTACCCAATAACGCAATTAATTGATCGAAACCGTTGTATGTATCTCTTAAAGAGGTGATGCCGCACTTTGACCTGAAGATCTATTGTGCTCCCTATTACATTCCTCTTAAATGTTTCCATCTCTACGGAGGTCTAGCTCTAATCAATTGGTTATTTTTACGCAATCAAAGCTGTCAAACGGCCTAACTATTCATTTGCCAATCTTTCACAATTGACAATTGAATATCAATTCTATAAATCATTATTTGCTATTATCTGCTGATGATACTATATAGAGCCTGTTCTATTGACAAGTTTTTGGTCACTGCAACAGAACTTACATACCATCCCTTTCACAACTTTCATTTGTATACATTCAATGAATGGCGGCAAATTACTAGTATTAGAAAGATCCGGTTATCTCTTCGATTCTGTGCACCCCATCCAAGCTTTGAAAACCTGTCTAAATTCGAACAAATAATATTGAAGACATTAGTTGTTTGACTGCAGGCCGGATATTATTTTTTGTAAATGTATTTAAACAAATATTAATCACAAATTGTTACTAGTAGTTGATAATGCCAAATGATTTTTGAAAATAAAAAAAAAAAAACACTACATTTACTGGGATTTGAACACACGATTCCAATTTTATAACTCGATGCTTAATGAACTGCGATCGTAACCGTTACACGAGCCCTATTTTTGTACAAGCAAGTTCCAATGTTCTTTAGCTCAAAAATTGCAAGAAACTGGTACTTTTAAAAGGAAGAGGATTTAATGACAATTCTTGGATTTTCCAGGTTAAAAATGTAACAATTCTGCTTATTAACTTGGTTTCCAAGATGAACATTCCTCATCTAGTGATGAGGTGAATACAACAAAAATCGTAGATTTTGTACAAGTATTATCCTTGGAGCTATTTGTCCGACACGCTATACCATACAAAGCCCTTGCTAATATACTTTAAGATTTAACTAATAAATTAATAACAATAAATTAAAATCTGTCTTTTATAGTCAATCGAAAAGTTGCGTTAATTGAGACAATCTTTATTAAATAATTTTTATCATAAGCAATAAGCATTATATTAACTAATCATTCTTTCACGATAAAAGGTGGATTAATACTCTTAAAAAACCAAAACCAAAGTTCAAGCATANGCTAATATACTTTAAGATTTAACTAATAAATTAATAACAATAAATTAAAATCTGTCTTTTATAGTCAATCGAAAAGTTGCGTTAATTGAGACAATCTTTATTAAATAATTTTTATCATAAGCAATAAGCATTATATTAACTAATCATTCTTTCACGATAAAAAGTGGATTAATACTCTCAAAAAACCAAAACCAAAGTTCAAGCATGCACTACAATAAACTATATTAAATTATATTAATTAAAACCGTACAAACCAAATTAACAAATTATAGCTTAAGCTATAAAGCCACAATAGTACTCAAACTATAAGAGAAGACTTACCAAATGGAAAACTAAAATTAATGGAATGTCTTTGGTTAATTGGAAAACAGAAAAAATTATAAGTTAAAATATTACTATGAAATGAATTACCTTATAATTTTAAATTAAAAAGTACAACGAAGAAAACACCAAATAAATAAATAAATCGACGAACCTGATTTCATCCTATTAGGGTGGATTCTCTTGGATGCAATTTTGGCACTATTTGTTAGCTTATTATTCTCTTGGTCTACAATAATAAAATTAATAATCGGTTTTTAGGATAAAAAAGTAAAATAATTCGATATACAGCAAATATAAAGCAAACCACGTTACGAATAAAAACTAAAATAAAAAATATAATCACCATTACGGGTAAACCACATTTAAAAACTAATAAAACGATCAAATATACATTAAAAACATTAAACAAATAATTTACTACAAAAATGAGGCAAAATGATAATAATTGGCCATTAAGAACACAATAAAAGATAGTTTTTACAGATAAATCTAACATCAAATATTCATAAAGCACTTCATGCTTAAAGGTGAGAGCGATAACATTTATTTTAATTGACTTTTTATAATTTATCAAGACCTAAATAGGATACTAATAAAAATGAACAATCATAATTATATATTATTTTAAAATAATTTCCATTTTCATTATTATAAAACAATCGAGTTTTTGAAGAAAAAATCAATGAATGTTTATTTCATTTCAATGAGAAAGTTATGATAATTTTAAAAAGGTTTTAAAAAGGTTGAGACCCTCATGTTCCTTACAGGAATTGAAATTGAATTTTTTTTTATGTTGAATGGATGATATGTTCAAAAAAGGTAATATTTTAGAATTTATTTAAGGGTGAACCGACTAACATCGTATTGCCTTAGAAATAACATATAAAAAAGCTGAATGATATTTGCAGAATGTAGTACATAAAATATTAAACGTGAATTTTATTTTATTAATATCCTAAATAAGCATGATATTATTAAAAACAGTTTTAATTCGATATTAGAAGCAGTGGTAACACGTGTATTAATAAGTCCCGGGACTTACAAAAAAAAACAAACAAAAAAACAGGCTATAAGCTTTTATATCGTCTCTCATTTAAGTTCAGCGTTGGACTTTTTAAGGATTAAAATAGGACTGAAAATAGTAGTAATGGATCATATCAAGAGAATAAAGAAGATGGATCATCATTTCGTAGTCTAATTCGACCATTTTGCTCTTCGTAACGGAAGAGGTGGGAATCGACGAATGAACAATCGCGGAAGCTTTCGCGCAAATAGATGTCTCATTCTCAATACGAATCTAAGATAAAATCTATGCAATGGTTTTCTATCTCCAATATCTTAGATATTTGGAACACTTTCAATTTCACGCATATTTATTCGAAGTGCTGTGTTTTTTCACTTTGCCAGCAGTTTTCGGCGCACTTGGACATGGTTAAACAAAAACAGTCGTGGAACCACAATAGAATCTGATAATTTAAATTTGACAATTGCTGTTTTTAAACAAATGACCTCTTGAGCAGTATCTAAAGTACCATGGATTTCGCTCAGTGATTTTTCTAAAAAAATCAAGAATCGAATCACCAAACGTAATTGCTCATTCATCATTTCTCAAATTGCTGCTGAAACGCTCGCTTTCAGACTCGATTAAAACTAAACTACTAGTCCGATCTGGTAAAAATTTTAAAAATAAGCGTTTAGATGAATGTTCTAAACAAATAACAAATTGTCCCAAACAATGTGTTTTACTATGTTAGTCCCGGGACTTATTGATCCACGGGTTATTGAATGTAATTAATTCAAAGCTTTCTGATAAACAATAGTTTTTTGCCTTGT
Organism: Clogmia albipunctata; assembly: GCA_001014945.1. Classification (NCBI taxonomy): domain Eukaryota; kingdom Metazoa; phylum Arthropoda; class Insecta; order Diptera; family Psychodidae; genus Clogmia; species Clogmia albipunctata. The sequence continues at coordinate 20,399 of JXOV01007641.1, read as the reverse complement.
TTCCAGTAAAAAGTAATTAAACTAATGTATTCTATATATTTGTTTCAATTGAAATAATTTTTGCATTTCAGCACATAATTAACGAATATTCACCATTCAGAACTGAAAAATATATTAGATAGCTATTTTCTTTAAAAGCCTTTTGGGATAAATTTCTCGAATCAATCACGTGATTAATTCAATGCTTGACAGTTGGAATAATAATGTTCCACAATGTTTTCTAACCTATTTGGTAATTGACGTTGACTAAAATAATTATTGGACAGCTGAACGGACAACAACATAATGGAAGGAAAACTTAAGTGTTGACAAGTCTCGCGTAAAATATTGTGTTATCATTTTTCATCTCCCTACAACCTTCCTAAATCTGCCACTAATAATTTAAAACCAAAATTAAACCATTCTCGAGTTATGGCATTTCAGTTAAAACCAATTCATAAAGACTAAATATATTTTATGTTAAATTTGAGTCTATAATGCATTGACATTTTTATCTTAAAAAATAATAAAACTATCCAAAAAGAAAATAGTATTTAATCTAGCTAGATATTTCACATTTTACTAGTATTTTACGGAATGACCTAATTTTATTATCAAACGACATTATTTAAAGAAGCACAAATTAAATAAATTGTTCCTTTTGTTATTTTGTATTTAATAATTATGCATTTTGTGGAATAAAAATCAATACTTCGCCCTTGAGAAATAAGCAAATATTATTAATAAATTTCCATTTCATTTCATTTTAACTACCACTGCAGATTTAATAATAGATTGTGTTTTATCAAGCTTGATATTTATTGTTTGCAGAACAGCAAGCAACCTTCCATAGCAATAAAGCACAGTCAACACAAACTAGCCACCCCTAATCCCTTTGATGTAACAATTAATTCCGCTCTGCTTTGCAGTGTTATTATTTAGTAAAAGTGGTGTCGGCGCTGAAGGCGTGGGGGCGCGGCATTAATTAGGAGCCGTCCTTTGTGGCGAGTGCAAAGTAAATGTCGCCCCATGGCCCATGAATAAAGTCCGGTCAACGGTGATTTATTGGCCAAATTCCCGTCAACCACCCCTCCCTCCGCTAACGACAAAGTACGGCCGAAATTCCATTAACTTTCACCCAATAACAACACAGGCAAATGTGGAAATTAGGTTGTGGACTCCTAAATTAAATTCCATGCAGCAGCGATTCCAGTTCCAAAAAGTGCTGACCAACAAATGCAATCTCTCTGGGGGGACCGGACAGCAGAACACAAGACAGAGAGCCCTTATATAAATAAACAGGAGGCGCATTAACCTTCGGACAAAAATTACATTTTCGCATGTCAAACAATGAAATTGAATTAACTTGCCGGTCCCCCCATTTGAATAATTAAATACGAAATCACGACTTTTTCCAAGTATTTTCTAGGCGACTTTTAGCTTATCAAATATGTATTTTCAATTCAACTACTCACAGCTATAAAGTTTTATAAGTACATAAGGAATTTCAACTTCAATTTAAATACATAATTTAGGGGTTTCCTTAATTAACTTCAAAAGTGTAAAATCAATTTTACGTTTCTAAGGTGTGTAATTCTATTCAATTTGTAACTTATTGATTTTTGCTTTATTAAATTCTTACACGAGCTAATTATGTAAATATTGGTTTATAATTCGAATTGAAATCAATTATTTAAAAAGTCATTTGGTTGAAATCGATTTGTTTTACAATTATTTTTAATGAAAAAGAACAGATGCATACATGAACACCGGTCTTACGAAAGTTCTTGGAAAGTGAATCCCGAACTGCTTTGGACTTCACAAAAAAACGAACTCTGGATTGGTGGGGTTCGTAAAAATCGCTCATGATGAAATATTTCAAGATTCATGAAAGATGGAACGAATGAATGGTCATTCACAAAAAAACGTTCATGAAGGTCTCTGATAGTTAATAACGGGTTTAAACGTTCATTACCATTAAAATAGAATCTTCACAAATAAGAGAAAATAAATTTCAAATTATAGTCGATAAAGCAAACCTCCAAGGAACCCTTAAAATACTTCAAATTTTCGAGAATTCATTTTATCAAGCGCTTACATTACTGCTGCTCAGTAACTTTTTAAAGAGAAACGACTTCGAACTGTCGAGTAGTAAACGCCTACAAAATTGTATGGATTTAGTTCAAAATATCAAGAGATTTTGAAGGGACTTCGTCAGAGGTTCGAATTAGTGAGAGATTGGAATTATAATTATTATCTAATTTATAATGGTTATAGATATTTTATTATTGATTAAATTTTATTTACATTTAGCTGTTTTAAAACAAAGAATCAAAAATATAATTTCTAAAATTAGGATTAAAAACTTTTTCGATTTATACTTCAAAATAAAAAGTTAATTTCTTTAATTTTGTAAATTTGTTAAGAAAAATTACACTTGCGTAAGCAATAATGTAAACCGATAATAATTGATACAGGGATTTCCAATAAGATGTTTTGATATTGAAAAAACGGGTATTTTTAAAAAGAAACCAATCGATGCTTCTAAAATTGAAGAATATTTGGGACGTATTGATTCCAATTGGTCACTAAACTCATGAGATATAACACCTTAAGAATTTTTCGATAAGGAAGATTATGATGATTTATAACAATTACAATCGATTGATTTAAGATTTCGGAATTAGTCAAATTATCGAGAATATAACCGTAAATATAAATTGATCTTGAATTTTTTTTCCTGCGAGCATAATCGTGAATAAAATTATGTTTTAGTGGCATTTTTTTCAAAAATATATTCATTAATTTTTAACAGTCTACAGCCAAGTGATAACACACTCGACTACATCCTTGGAGGAATTGAATTAATTAACTAATAATACACTGAAAAACATAATCTATGAAAAGTCAAACCCTGTTGATTAAGGTTTAGACTCCCCATATTCCTTACAGGGGGTCGTTTCCGTAAATTCATCAGCTTTGTTCCCAACGGTTTATGTTATTATCGATAGAGAACGGTGAATTTGTTCAGTAATAACATAAACAAAAACAAAGGAATAAATTTGTAGAAACATTTTGAGGAATATTTTATTTTCTCCGATCCTAGAATTGAAAAAAGCTTATGTTTTATGTTATTTACATATAAAATAAATGTTTTGTATTATATAACTTGAAGATTTAAATCTTTTATTCATGTTGATGTATTATTTTGGTGTAAAATTTAAAAATTTAAACAGGTGACAAAAATGGTTTTTAAAATTTAGTTAGTTGGGCCAATTATATTTCACGTCATATTTAATAATTACTTATTTTTTCCCAGATAAAATAATAAGAATAAAAATATAGGTAGATATCCATTTTTCGTTTGTATTACCAAAAGTAAAATAATATAGACTGAAAATAAATATATCTTTGAAATATCAATGTGTTCCCTTCCTTTGACTGAGAGAACAAATTTACTACGCTATTTGTTGTTGTAGACTCGAGAAACAGGAAATGGGAGTTTACTGAAACAGATTGGGGTAGTCTCAACATCAACCAATAGGGTTTTAGACTTCTCATGACTATGTGTTTTTCAGTGCTTTTAAATATCATCTTATTGAAAAACCTTATATAAGTTTGATTTCTATACTTTCCATACTACAAATTGCCTCTTGATAAAATAAAACAAAGTCAGAACTCTATGGTAAGTGAATTTAACACAGCGCAATATCATGTTTAATAACACTAATTATCATTTTATTTAATCCGAACACCAGTCGCACTAAAATCATAAAATAAATTTACCATATCAGTCAATAAATGAGTAATTAGGGCCATAACCGAGGTGGTGGCGGTTTTGAAAGCAAACACTAATATTAATAATCTAGTGAAAACACGCGACAATCTCTCCAATCTCTCTATAAACAGAATAAAACAAAACTGAGATCAAAACAGGGAGCCCATTATGGAACCGGCAAATCTCGTATTGATTGCTCCACCGCTGGGCAAGCAAATTGATGGCAGATGATAAAATATTCCCAAGGATGCTCAGCGGCGACCACTTAAGTTTATCGATCGCCCATCCAGCGGGAGTTCCATACAAATCTAAACAGCAGTGCACAAACAATATCAAAAACAGGTGGCCCATTATAGGACGAGTATTTTATTAATGAGAGCAATTCCTTGAAATGGTTTTCATGTTGCCTAATTGATTTAACTAGTAGAGTAATTGTTATATTTCATAGAATAATCATAAAAATATTCAATAACAATAATATGGATGTGTTGATAATAAATGTTGATATATTTTTTAAATATAAAGAAATAACTAGGAGTTGGTCATAACGTTATTTAATAAACAACAACAAAAAATTTCAATTAAAAGCAAATGAATTGTACTAATACATTGAGTACTAACTGTACATTTAAATTATATTGAACCCTTCACTTTAAAAAGTACAGACCCATACTGCCCTAGTGTGTGGTGCTCTATTACCTAATTACAATTTTACGCAATAAAAAGTACTCCCTGCATTAATGATAGTAACAATCTAGATAGAGTCCGAAATTTTTGTATACAGAGAGAACTACGATAATGTCTTTATATTATAGGTTAACCTACATCATAACAATAATTTTTTATATGAATGGGAGATATAATCCCTAAACGGGTTTACGCCCAACTCACTTAATAAAAACAATTGAATGTTTATTTTAAACAGATATTATTTTCATTTAAAAATACTTGCGTTTTTCATACGAGTATATCAGGTTGTCCCACATGAAACTTTCCACCTGGAGCCCCAATTTTCAAGAATAAAATTTTTTTGTTATCCAATATTTTGAATGCATTTCATATTATATATTTCTGTTTATAAACAGTATGACTGATTCCAGAATCTTACGAACTATATAAGGGATAAAATCACGCCCTGTCGATACACAAATCCAGGACCTCCAAATAAGTTTTGAAAATGCAAAACATATTGTAATCTACAAATATAAGCGTTGAATTGGTCCATTATTATAGATAAAAATTTGAGTATCCTTAGGGGTATAAAATTGATAAATGAAATTAGTAACTTTTAAATGAATATTTCAAACAGTTTTCCATAAATCGCCAATTTTTTAAGGTAAATTTTTTAATAACTGTATTTCACACAGTTTTAGCTTAATATACTCTTATACTATAAATTAACAAATTTTTATAATCAATATAATAATAATAATTTATAGATAAAAATCTATAAAAATGGATAAACCCTATAATTTGACTTATATTAATAGACAACGTATATAGGAAACTATTGAAATTAAAAATTAAAACTACATTACAATAAAAGATATTATTTTGGTAAACGATCGAAATTGACCCACTCAAAGTGTAAAGTTTCATGTGGAACAATCTAATAAAAATGAAATCTGTTATTGAATACCTTGTTATATTTAAATGTTATAAAACGTATTGTAAGTTGTTTCAAAATAACAGAAATATATACTATATTAGATAAGTTTAAAGTTAAACAAATATTTTTAGAATTAAACTAAAATTAATATAGTAAATATAAATAAGTCAAAATATACATAAAACTATGGCCAACACAATAAATTATTAAACATTTTAATAATTGTATGTTTAGAGCGTATTATTAAACAACATTATTAATTTACAAAATAATATTGAAACAGATCCTTTTGACATCTAACTATCTACAATATTGCTTGTGAAAACCCCATTATTCCTGAAAACAATACTTGAATGAAAACGATACCAGACCTAGTTAAACAACAATTAATGATAAATTGAACAGAGAATTGAAACATTCATGAATTTAATTAAACACAGAGCACCCCGCAGAAATTCTGCAACGTCCATTGCTGACACAATTGCTATAATTACCATGGTATCTAGAACGCTTGCAACAATGTGATATCATTATCTATTCCAGTGAATAAAAACAACAATTTAGCAATGTGCTGAAATAATATGACTAAGTCTTCATTAAAGAGTGACAAATTAATTCGGGTTCTTGAATACGAAATCGATATTATATGATGAACCAACAGTTTTATCTAATCAGCTCACTTAGTGGCCGAAATAGTGATAACTCCAGTCAATAATATTCTGTTGCATAATGATCTAATCAAATGGATAGAACCCGAAATCATTACAATAATTCCAAAAGTCTATATACGAACTTAAAATCAATAAACGAAACGTGTTGATCAATACAAAACTGAAACAATTCACCTGATACAAATCATTAAATGCCTCAATTGTTAATCGAACGAAATTAACCGCTTTGTACAACGATAATCATCAAAATGGCATAAAATTACAATAAATAGCCAATTTAAATAACTATCAATTAGTTATTTATGACAGGGAATCGAACCAATATTCAACTATTGATCAAATCTATACTTCAACGTTTCAAACCACTGAAACTTTATCAATTAACTGACAAATAATGATTGATTATACGAAAGTTAATATTAAAAATTTACAATTGGATGGTTGTATTCAATTTAGGTTGTAATTGAAACATGACAGTTCATGATAAACTTTTTTATGCAATCCCAAAGTTTGTTTCTTCAATGTTTTACTTGTGAATAAATGTAGTTTTTTTCACTAGTACGAAAAAGAAAATCATTGTCTACGAACAAATTTGTCTTAGAGTGAAAATTTAAAACGAATTTCTTACAAAAGAGTGGCCAGAAAAGATTAGAATATTTTTAAAATCATTTTAAGTGCATTTTGAGAGAATTCAATACAAATTTGTGTTTTTTATAAATTCCAAAACGACGTAAAACTCGCTTTCGCCTCGATTTTTCACTGTAGCACAAATAACTATTACTTCATCTTCAGCCATTGTTTTTTTTGTAAAACAAAAACATTCATTTAAAAATAAGTAACATGAATTATTTCAACAATTTAATTATATTTAATAATCGTTATCAACTTTTAATTGTTGTAAAACACCAAGTTTTTATGCGTTAACAGAAACTCATTGCATTGATTAAACTTGTATAGGAAATTGTAAATTTTAGCAAATAATGTTATCAGTTTTATTATGGGCCTTGACTGGAATTTGCTGAATTAATACATGAATGAATTTGGGTCTATTTATAATCACTAAACTTTAAACTTTGTGGATGATTAAGTGCTGTCAACCAATTTTTCCAAACCAAAAGATTTCTATAGGGAATTTGAAGCTTCAAATTATATTACGGTATAGAATTTGTAATTGAATAACTATTTTTAAACACTTTACATAGAACCAATTTCATGTAAATCGGTTTTTATAAACAATTTTCATTTTTTTTAAATAATTTAAATATAATTGAATAAAGTATAAAAATAGATTAATGATGTTCTTATGATATTTAATAGTATTATTTTTCATCATGTGCTAACGCATCCGGCTGCCTCTTCGGAGTCAAGGGTTCGATCCCTGGGCGGATAGGATTGACTGGATCCTTTTTAACTGGTCTAGGTGCTATTAATTGACTAATAATACACTGAAAAACAAATAGTCACCGAAATGTCCCGTTGATTGAGGTTGAGACCCCCCATGTTCCTTATAGGAATTGAAAGGGAAATTTTTTATTTTACAATTCTATATCGAATACTTTTTATCATTGATATAAGCTTTTTACTTTTTGGGAATACGCATTAAAACAATGAAAAAATAGCTATTAGCTCGATTTAGTTTTGATACACTTATCAAAACAGCTGACTTTTCTTTTATAGCACAAATAACTAAAAGTTTTACTGTAATATGTAGTAGAAATATATCTTTTTTTATATATGTAGTAAAAAAATCCACACCCAAGAACTCGTCTTTAACTCGATTTTTCACACTCATTTCTCTTATTAAGAACAACTGAATTTACTTTCTTCTAATATAAATAATATATTTTTACTTAAATACTTTAAATTAATCTACCAAATAATTTTAATTTATAAAAATAAAAAATTCCACACCCAAAAACACGCCATTAACTCGAGTTTTTCACACTGGTTTTGCTTATTAAAATCAGCTGACTTCTACATTTTTGAAAAACCAACTGAAATTCCTCTTATTTAGACACCAAATAACAATTTAAATGTGAAAATAATATGTAAATTCCACACCCAAAAACCAAGTGCTATAAATTATATACACGTGATCGACTTAAAGTAATCCACAGTGCAACTATTTACTTTAAAAAACTGGTCTTAATCTTGAGATAAAATAAATTTTTTTTGATTTCTCATTCCATTGATCGAAATTCTCACCGATTGTGGTCCAGTAGAGGTAGAGGATGAAGAGGAAGCAGGCGGAGAAGATGCCGAGGCAGTTCCGGCTGTTGTTGGCCAGAATCTTGTAGCATTTATCCACAAACCGGCGCATTCTTCATTCACTTTCTTCTTCCGCAAATCGGTAATCCAGAGCAACACTATTATTCCCACGAATTTCCACTATTATGCAACAACTGTGCAGCACTCCGCCCTTTTGTTTCTTCGCACACATTAGTCACGCGGCCAGAAACTCGGGACACGGCGAATATAGGACAGAAACATCACAATTCACAAATAATTAAACGACGAAGATATTATTCATTTTTTGTCGCTATTTCTTCGTACGATTGTTTTTGTTTCTGTTTTTTTTTTGCAACAACAATTACATTCTTCTGTCAGTCGGGTCCACGATTATTATTATTTCTAAAAACCCTTTGCTGCATGCGAATTCATTTACACATTCAGAGCAATAATAATATTGTTTCTTCCTTTTCTTTCACATTTTAGACAATTATTTTAAATTGGCTGAAATTGGAGGAAAATCTTTCCTAGAAGTCTGAAGCAAACTAAACAGAAGAGCCAGAAAAACTTGTTTAGACGACCGGATAACTTATCAAAAGCTTTTTTAGAGATTAGTGATTTTTTCGATAGAAGGGCAACGGTCATTTTAAACATTTATAATTTTGAATGTTTTCAATTTCCACCCGAAAAACAGTATTTAGCGATTTTCCTAACCAAAAAACTAACTTTTTGTGGTTTTTGAGAAATTTATACATCAAATTCAGTTTGTTTATAACATCTACATGTAACCAACAATATAACTGTAATTTTGTCTTAACTAATTATCAAGAATTCATATATTTCGCTGTATTTGTTGGAAAAAGTATTGAAAATGACATATATTTTCGTTAAAAGTGGTTAAATACGAAAATGACAGTTGCATTAAAATAACAACAACAACAAACAAAACTATTTTTTCAATCAATTTTCGCAAATTTTGAGCATTTAGCTTTAAATAAGTCCCTTTGCTACCGAATATGTTACTGCAAGCGTATAAATAAACTATTTGAAAAGATAATCGAAAAGTAATTTTTGTGAAAAGTTTCTTCTTCTTCTTCTAGACTCCAACAAAGTGAAGTTTTTTGTTTGTTTACAAAAAGGACGATCCTGTCCTCAACTACTACGATTATCAACCACGAAATCCTGAAATGGATTGTCCGCACCTGAGCCAGAGCGTCAAAATAGACAGTGTGTTTGTGCGGAACAAGGCGAAGAGCAACAAGAAAATTTGGTTTTGTTTAGGTAATTGATTTGTTGTTTGTGGGATGAGGCATTTCAATGGTGTCTGTGATTAGTTTTCCCAAACAAGTGTTCAGTGAATGTGGAGATGAAATGAAATGCCTTTGTTTGGAAAGAGAAGGGGCAACTGAGTTTTGTTTTTATTAAGTGCTAAAATTGAGTTGTTTTTTTTATTCACATTCGGAATGGATAGAATGCAAGAACGACAAGGAGAATTGGATGTGTCTGAACTGCGGGAAGGTGCTCTGTGGACGGTACCACAACAGCCATGCCCTCGAACACTCCACGGCCGCGTTGGACGACGACCACAAGATTTGCATGAACACCCTCAACCAGACGGTCTTCTGTTACCAGTGCGACGACTTTGTCCTCAACGAGACAGAGCAGGTGAGGACGTCGTTATTGCCAGTTTAGATAAGGTGGTTCTGTTAAAAAATGGAAAAATAATTAAATTTATTTTCATCAGCTGATGGAGCTGCGGCGGGAACTGGAACTTTCAAATGACAGTGGTGAGTGTGACGCCCGTTGACAACTCGAAGAAATTTGAAAAATCGCTCATGCACCATATTTTGACAATTTCGCCTTGGATTTCCCCTTCGGAAGGGGAAAGTGAGGTGGAAAGCCTATGAAAATAATTTGGCCGAAGGAAAATTGGTCGAATTGATATTGCACAATTTAATCGAATTGACAAGAAATTTGTTTGTTGTCCTAATTAGCCTCATAGACTTTAGAATCGTTTTCATACATAATTAAAACTATTTTAAACAAATTTGATGTCCATAAAAATGATTATTTAATTTTAGTTTTGCAATTTCGTATGCCTCATTTTTTTCATCAACCTCAGTTCCTGAAGTTCAAGTTCACAAAAGGGAGTGAAAAATAATATTTTGAAAGACCACAGACTTTATATTTCCCATATTTTTCGTTGTATTTATCAAATCAAAAATTATTTATTTATTTTAATGGCTTCCACGAATACAATTTTCAGCCAAAAATTATTTCCATGTAAATATTGAAACTGAATTGTATTAAATTATAAGTATATTTACACATTTATAAAAAACATCGTCGAAAAATCCATTTTATTCTGAAATTATATTATTATTATTATATTATATTTTGTCCAATTTATTTGCAAGATTTTTTACCAAAAATTGTTTTTACTGACATATATTTCCCTAGTGTCAAAACCATAAAAAAGGAGCCAAGAATTAAGAATTGACATATAGCATAAAATTTTAAATTGTAATATCTCTTTAATTATTTTCCATTTGATCCCAAAAATAGAATTATGAAAAGTTTGGTTTGAAGTTTTATGAGCATTATAGCCAATTTAAAAAAAATCCCTTTATTAGGACCTACTACAACGGCCCAAATGACACCGCCGCCGTCCTCATCGGCCAGTTCGACAAGTGAGGAGAGTTCGAGTAGTAACGGGTCGAAGGTGGCGTCGTCGGTGGGCAGCGCAGACTCTGGCTGGGGCGGAGACGAGGTGTCTTCGTCGGGGCGGAAGCTACGGCCGAGGAAACGAACGATTTCGAGCGACAGTTGCCAGGTGACGTCGTCGGGGACGGCAGAGTCGCACGGCCAGGGGAATGGAGTCGTGGGATCGACCACTGCCCCCGCCACGAACCAGAACAAACCTGCGCCGGGGAAGAGGAGCAAACTGCTGAAGAAGGTGGTGGGACTGAGGAACTTGGGCAACACCTGCTTCATGAATTCGGTCCTGCAGTCGCTGAGCAACATTCAGGAGTTCAGCTGCTACTTCAGCGCTCTGCCTTCAGTTGAGCAGCTGAAACAGCAGCAGAAGAGATCCAATTCAAAGGTGGGGGTCAGTTTCGTCACAATGAATGGTCATGGCGGGGGATTGGGATCGATCAAGGAGACCACCGATGACGCCAATGTTGTGGAAGAGCTGAGGAAGGTCCTGCTAAATCTGAGCCAGGGTGGCGATGGGTCAAAGGCCATCTCACCCGAATGTCTTTTCTTGGTCATTTGGAAGGTGGTTCCCCAGTTCAGAGGACACAGACAGCACGACGCGCACGAGTTTTTAAGGTTAGAGTTTTTTTTGCCATTAAAAGTATATGATTTGACTAATATAAAATTTAGTGGAATACATTTTGAACCACACACTAGGACAGTATCGGTCACGACTTTTTACAAGTGTGCACACTCGTCAATTTTCGTGTTCGGCATCAAAAATTCTTATGCGTCTGTCACACCGAAAAGTCAGCCGGTCTATTGTTCGTCAACGATCCGCCCCCTTTTTAAAAATCCAATTTCCCAATTAACTGTTATGATTAGATACAAGCTTAAAATAGAACAAGTATTAACAGCACAATGACGGTTTGAAATTTGGCGCTGTATCAGCAAATACCGTTATGTCTGCAGACTTGACGATAAGAAAAATGTGGGATCCAATCAGAAGGCGAGAAATGCAATAAAGAAACTTCTCCTTCGTTCTCAATAACACTGAGACGCACATTTGTGCGATCGTATTATTATTTCAGTTTGTAAAGTGCATAAAATGGCCAGTAAAACAAAGATTCCATAGACATGTAATTTCATTAGCTAACCATAACAGTTTAAAAATGGGGACGGATCGACGGATCACGAACAGTAAATTTCGGTGTGACCACTGCATTAATAAAAAGTTTTATTGCAATTCAATAAAACCGCGCCTTGTTTTCCTTTGTGATGGTTTTGAGAAATGATTAAAAAGTCTATGTTTTTCATTTCCAAAAACCAATATTCATCTTAACCTACTTTCCATGGCCCAGGTACATGCTAGATAGGCTTCATACGGAATTACAACACTTTTCGGTGCCGCCCGATACGATCGCCAAGGCGAAACAGATATCTGGTGGCGTGGCGGGAGGGGTTTCGAGCAGCGTGGGTGTGACTGGATCGTCTTCGGGGGACGTGTTGGGGGCGAGCAGTCACTTTTTCCGGGGTCGCAGCTCGATTGTGACGAACGTTTTTGGGGGCGTGCTCCAGAGCGAAGTGTGCTGCCTGATCTGCGGCATGGAGAGCAAAAAGCACGACCCCTTTCTCGACCTCAGCCTAGACATTCCCGAGCGCTTCTACAAGGAGTGCGACGAACAGAATCCGCCCGTCTGCAACATTGCCGACTGCCTCTCCAGTTTCACTGAGGTGAGATGATAATGAGGATTAAAAAATGAAAGATGAGGGAATTAATCTAATAATGTAACTTTGAATTTAGGTGGAGGAATTAGCCGAAACGGAATTGTACTACTGCAATTCGTGCAAGTGTAAGCAAAAGTCGACGAAACGGTTCTGGATTAGACGCCTGCCCAACGTCCTCTGTCTGCACATCAAGAGGTTCAGGTGGAGCAACTTTTTTAGGTAAGTCAATATTTATTACAAAACACTTTATTTTATATTTTTATGGGTTGTTTAAAAACTTCGTGCTTCAATACAAAATTATTTTAAAAATATTTCTCGTACTCACGATCGCATGACTTGGCCTGGATCAACAAAATGTGCCGTTTGGAAAAAATAATACTTAAATTTGGACATTAAGAAAAATTTGTTCGTTGATTAAGACTTGTTTTCACAAGTGAATTGAAACTGACACATTACGAATCTCGATTTGGTCAAAAAGCTTATTTTTCGATGATATAAAGGTTATTGTCACCAAAACAGGTCACACGCACTAAAAAAATCAGTCACTTTTAGCGTTCAATGAGTATCCATTTTTTAATGGCAGCTAATTGTTTGCCGAATCGTTCAACTATCTTTCTAGACAAGGGGTCCACCCAAGCTTTGAAACCTGAGTGCAATAATAGTTCGACTATTGAGGCCGGGTATATTTGGGTCTCGCTATCCCGTCTTTGGTTTTGTGTAAATTTCATACAAATCAGAGCCCCATATAAAAAAGTCAAAATCCCATTTAATCATTTCTTCATTCTGTTTATTCTTTTTGAATGTGTTTTGACTGAATATTTCATAGTCGAATTCATAATTATCTTGCTTCGTTTATAGAATAGACAATTTGTATACATTTGTAGAGCAAGCATTAATGGTTGTTTGAAATTTAGAGCGATATCCAAATCACCGGTAGATTCGTCGCTTAACAGATCAATCGGAGGTTCAGAAGAGCAATTAATGGTTCCTGTTTTAAGACTGTTTATATGACGTGTAACTCAGTTAAAATCACTTTCTTAACACTTTATTCGGTTAACCTTGTTTACATGCTGTTTAGCCAACCTAACCTCAATCATCCCATGTAGGCGCAATATTTAAAAATATATTCACAATACACCTCCTTTGAATTATTATTAGGCTAAGTTACGATAAAAGGTGTTATATGGCCGCTTCTGGGCCTCCGATTGGTTTTTTAGCGACGAAAATAAATACCGTTATTTTGTTATTTGAAACATCTTTAATAATTGCTCTTATGGAATTTTTAAAATTGCAGTCAATTGCAAATAAAATACAGATTCCATTGACATGCAATTTAATTATCTAAAGTTTCGTCGCTTAATGGGATTTATTCTTATGGTCTATCGATTTTTTTGGTATCACAAGCTCCTAAGCCACCTCGTTCTCAAATAATAATTGCCATTTTGTAGGACAAAAATCGACCTGAGAATATCGTTTCCAATAACGTCGCTGGACATGTCGCAGTTTGTGTTGAACAACGGCCCAGAAACGAGGCGTTCCAATTCGTCGAACAATATTTACGATTTGGCGGCGGTGATTGTCCATCATGGCAATGGGTAAGACATCCTTTCCGTTTTAAATATTGGTTACGATTAGGAAGAGAGTAATAAAGATGTCTAAATTATTCGTTAGATCGAGCTGCGGCCATTACACGTCGTACGCCATCAACAATGGCACCTGGTTGCATTTCAACGATCACACCGTGAAGGAGGTGCCGTCGTCCAGTGTCGCCGACTGCAAACCGTACATCCTGTTTTACATTCGTCGGGATGCGGCGGGAGGAGTTGGGAGCAGCACGGCGGCCGTGTCCTCCTCGACGGCGTCGTCATGAGGGGCTACAGGCGAGTCCAGCAGAAAGACTGATCCGAGATTAATGAAGGGGGGTGGAAAGAAGCAGACGAAGAAGTAGAAGAAGAAGGGAGAAGTTTAATTAAAAAAGGAAATTAATATTATTTTACATATTATTATAATTTAAGTCGTATGTTTTAAAGTTTTTAATTTAAATAAAAATTTAAAAAATATTAAGAAGACTAGTAAAGGAAAACTTCTATCAGAAACAAAAAATTATAAATATATGCAAAACTATATTAAAATAACAGTGAGAGAGTGGAAATAAGAGAAGAATGCGAGAATGAAAGAATGATTTCGTTTTAATTTTTTTTACAAACAAAAGAAATTCTACTTGTAGAATAATAATAAAGATACAATATTAAATACATGTTAAGGATCTAAGCGACACACACTGAACTAATAAATTGGTGTTTTGGAATTTTATCAGTTTTGGCCTTTTCTCAAACCTATAATAACAAAAAAGTGAATAAAATATAATTCTGGAATATTAAAAAAAAAGAATATAAGGAGTATAGCCGTGTAATCCTTGCTTGTTCTAAAAAGAAACTAAATAGAGAAACCAGTTGTTGAATGAAATGGTGTTAAATGAATAACAAATAAATTATATATCTACAATTAAGAAATTTTAAGTGATTGCGAATCTCATTTTGTGATTATTGAAAGTTTTATTTCTAAGCTTTAATCCCTTATTTTTTTATTAGTTTATTTTAACTCCTTTTCCTCTCTTTTTTAAGATTATTATTTTAGAGCTGAACAGAACAAATAAATTTAATAAAACCATGTGTATTTACTCAGCAAAATGATGGACTTGTTTGTAAAATAAATGAGGCTAATTCAAAGTTGGTGGCTTTTATTAACATTATCATAGTAATTATTGAGAAGTTCAATTTATTATAGTATTTAAAATTAACTACGGTGCGGAAATTGAGTCAGTGCACTATGACAATAAAAAGTGAGGTTATGTTAATTTTCACTGAAAATAATTTTAACTCTGCAAAAAATTAAAGGTTTGTTCGTAAACTTAAATAACAAGATAAATAGATTATGGGTTGTTTTGTTATTGACTGAAAGATTTTAGTTTTATATAGTTTTTATAATAATTTTCAGATAAAATACAAATGTAACGATCGGCGAAACGAATAAATTTGAATTTTCATTTGGAAGGTATTGGAACCATCATTTCTATTAAAATTTTATCCGAGTTTAACGGACGTTTTATCTGTTTTTCGAGATTTTCTTCAAAAAGAAGACAAGGAATGAGATTTTGATATGATTTTCTTGTTCTTGGTCAATTTTATGATATAATTCTTTGATCCAAAAGATTCTATGAGATTTCTAGATATTTTTGGCGAATTCTTGCCCAGTCGAGCATTTCTCGGAGTTCTTAATAAAATTAGATTGTAATATATGGTTCTAATTAATTTTCCGAATATTAGCAAATCTCATCGGAAAACATGGATTCCATAAATAATCATCTTCCGGAAAAAATGTTTATTTGATAATTATTGTTGTTGTAAAAATATTTTCCTCCAACAACAAGAATAAAAACAAATACCCAAATTTCCTAATTTTTACCCTTAATCCTTGATTTAATCAATAAACACTGGTAAAAAGTTATTAATACAAAGTTTTCTAATATATATTTTCTTAGAAAGTAGTGATAAATGTTGTTATTAGTGCAAAAATTATCCAAAAAGAGGATTTGAAAAAACCGGCGAAGAAAATGAAAGTTACCATTAAAAGTGAGTTTATTTGGTCCCAGGGATTATCAAGTCTCTAATTCTTATTGTTTTCTAGACTATGAAGGAGTTGCGACTTGGAGATGGATCGCTAATGACGATAATTGTGGAATTTGTCGCATGGACTTTGATTACTGTTGTCCTGATGTAATTATCCCTTTTCTTCTTAAGTTACGTAGCTAAAAATTGTCCAAAGACGTTGTAGGATAAACCTACATTGTCAAATTAAACCCTAAATGCTATTTTGCTAAGAATTTGTATTGTTTTTCGTAAATTTCAGTGCCTTTTGCCTGGAGACGATTGTCCTTTGGTCTGGGGTGCCTGTTCCCACTGCTTCCACATGCACTGCATCGTCAAGTGGCTCAACTCCCAGCCCCTAACTCAACAGTGCCCCATGTGCCGCCAAAGTTGGAAATTTAATGATAAATAAATCGAATTAAATCAATTATTAAACAAGGCCTATTGAGAGAGACTAATAAACCCTTAAATCTGTGCTTGCCTAGTTCTAGTGCTTTGGTGGTGGTGTTATTGTGGTTAAGTGATTTTAAAAATAGTTAAGGATTACAAAGAATTGACAACGAATTTAGGTGAGTTAAACTAAGAATCATTTTAAACTTTATACTAAGTCTTTTCTACTTTCAACAATAAGAATTCTGTCCCGCGAAAATTTCGTACAAATTTCGCAATTGAATAGTCATTTGTATATAAAACAACCGGAGAAATTCTGAATTTTCCAAGTCATACAAGTAATAGTAAAATACTGTTAAGACAGGATCCATGATGTGTCTTTTAAAAAAATACCATTTATCAGACTTTGTAAAGGACTATCCCTAAATTTAAGCTTTAACCAAAAATTACAATGTTTTTTGAAGTATTATTGGATTCGTGTACAAATATAACTAGGATATTATTACCATAGTCCCGCGACTGATATATAGTGCTCTATTGTAAATAATTTTTGTTTTAAAATATCCTGAAAATGTTCTGACTTTAACATATTGTTCAAGTTATGAAATATAGAGAGTTTTAAATTACAATCCTCGTCTTAAAAAAAGACTATATCTAGATAAACCAATATTTTAAACATTTTGTATTTTAAACCTTTATTATCACACGTGTATTTTTTAATCTTTTCATAAATGCAAAATGTAGGGTATTCCAATAAGAGGGTTTGTATTTATATTAAAATACTGTAAAAGCTTCTTATTTGCGAAATTTTTATGTAACTTATGGGAATATAGAAGAGATTCATTAATATCTGGGATCACAATCAATATTATATAGTATTATTTTCTATATAAATGGCGATAAGATACACGAATAAAGGAATTGGTCTCTTCTTTTTGTCCACGAATAATGAAAGAGCGAGTATAGGAAGCGCGTATAAGGAGCTTCAACTATATGCCTTTAAAAACAATCTTTTCAACAACTGATGCTTTGTTGAAATGATATAACATAATATACTTAAATACTGTTGTTTTCAAATTTCCCTCAATTAAAGTATTTAGGTCATCACAAAAATCTTGGGATTTAACAAATTTAAACTTTTTAATTTTTGTTGAGAGTGCACATCAGAACCTGCAAGAGAACTTACCGAAGATAATAAATTCACAAGTTTAAGATAGAAGAAAAACGAGGGTTGTAGTTTCTAATGTCAATGCTACGAGACTCACGAAAACCATTTTTTAAATAACATTTTAAATTTGATGTTCATACATAATATTTCAAACTCACATATAAAATATTTCAACAGTTTTAACCAAACAAAGAATTAGAATGATGGCAATTCTCAACAATCGAATTCAGATTTTAAAGTTGAAATTCGTTAAATTATCAAGAACATATATTCGCAAATGTTCCAAAATTTCATGAAAAGGAAAAAGTCCTGGAAACAAAACCGCTTGTTGAAATTGTTATTTTAGTTAATGGTGTATCTTTCTCAAACTTATTATTGGAAAACCCAATATATGTTTAAAAATACATATTAAGTATTTCTATTTCTTTACTTTCGATAAGTCGTTCTATTTATATTACTTTATTTTATATTTGTACTTAAATATACTATCACATATTTTACAAAACCTGAACAATCTTGTTGGCAAATATTTAGAATTTTTTTTATAATAAAATACTTTTAATTTAGTAACTGGACACATATTTAAATAAACGTTTATTTGAGAAACACTTTTGGTTAAATGAATTCTGTTGAACGTGCTAAAAGGTTCAAGAAACATAACACTATTTAAATAGTGGCGTTTTAAATCCCAAATTCGTCCAGAAATAATTTTATTTTTGCACTTTCCATCCGGTAACATTGTCGTTTCCTAAATGTTACATGAATATTTATGACTATAATTTTATATAAAAATAGTTAGTAAACGCATATTCTAATCGTTTTGTTTATTAATACTTTATATAAGTATTTAACGCATTTAAAATTCATTTTTTTATTTGTTATTTATGTTTATGGAATCATAAAAAACACTAATTAATTTTAATGATCAATTAAGCTGTTATAAAATGAATATTTGCTGTAAAACAATTTTCTTATTATTGGGGATTATGTAAGATGGAATTAAATCGGTTTGTTTATGCTATACTTCATAAAATGTTGATAATTTTGTGGGTAATTAAATTAGTGCCGGGGGAAAATGAGTTGCTTTTGTATAATAACTTGGCCAAAAACGAAGTAAATGAAGAGTCCATTTGAATGGGCGATAGAGGAGTGACTATTAGTGGATCACGAATGAGTGGATCCCTCCCCCAAGGCACGACAATAAAGCCACGGTTGCAGCTCTTTGTTACCGATTAACTAATAATAATTGAATAGTGACGACGACAACGAAAAGCGCGGCGAATCATTTGGGATTGAAGATTATTTAACCGGCGCGCGGTAAAATATTCGTGTTGTTTTGGTACAATTAACTTTCTTGGTCATGATCAGGCGTCAAGTGTTTTATGTTGTTTATGGAGTGGCTGAGAAGAGGGAAGGAGGGAGTAGGAGAAGGAGGCCAATTATAATTGAATTACGAGCACCTGAAGAGAGTGAAGTAGGAGGAGGTGGAGGAGAATCAATGCTGCGGCGGACTAGAGCAGGTGACTTTCAGGAACTTTCGCTTACCATTTCTTCTCGGTCGTTCGATTGGCGCCACCATGGGTCGCATTAATCAAAGTTTATGTCTGATCGTAAATAAAATAATACGCCGCGCAATAATTCCAAAGCACACAGCCACACACCACCCTCCGCAAAGCAAATGCAGTCGATTAGTTTAATACCAAAAAGTGCTTTTTCAAGTACCATTAATGCGTATTATTTGTTCGATTAACGTTTTATTGTTTCCCTCAATTGAAAATATCACTCTAGTAGTTTTACTAGTTTCAGTAGTGTGTTTTGTTTGCAGAATTCCTCGAGGTGTTAATGGTAATCGGAACACACAAGTTGCATGGGTTTAAGATTATCGTCTTATTCATGTAATGCGCAGTTTTTAATGGATAAAATTGATTAAATGATCATGTTTTGATTATTAAGTTGTTGGTATTTGAGATATGAATTTCGAAATAGTTTATATTTTATTTGAAGAAACCTTTTAGTTAATACTATTATACATTTTATGGCATTGTTTTAATAAAATGCTTTCTAATAAAAACCTTTAAATGCTACACAATAATTAATTTAAACTCATTACAAAAATAATCTGTAAGAAGTTTGTGTTTACTTATTTTTAACGCGCTGTTTAGGACATATATATTAGGTAAATGTATTTAATAAAAAATCAAATAAATTTTTTGTGATTTGAATTTTAAAGTATTAACCAGTCCAACCACAGTCTGAAAAAAAACAATGAGACTTTGATTAAAAGGAGCTTTTCAACAAAAAATTCTTTAATTTGCCAAACCCTAAACTACGAAAATTCTGCTCATAAAATTAAAAATTGACTTAATCACTGAAATAGTTATTTGTGCTACAAGGGTGTAAAGTCAACTGTTTTTTAACGAGGGAAACGAGTGTGAAACATTTGAGCCGAAGACGAGTGTTTCATCGATTCCGATTAATTTCTGTAAAATAAATTTCCATTTAA
>JXOV01007626.1:0-23737 GCA_001014945.1 Clogmia albipunctata | reverse complement strand
ATATTATTAGTTGATAATAGCAAATGAATTTAAATTTAAATCTCTTTACAATTATATACTATTTTAAATTAAAAAGTACTATTATTCTTATTGAGATAGTAATAAGGATAATAGTATATCATTGGTTGGTGTTATATATTTGGGACAAAAATAAATTTATTTAAAGTTTCTCTTTTACATAAATTATTACGAACATCTAAAAATGTTACTTAATTTAAATTTTTATAGTTTCCCCTCTAATTTCAATTATATTGCAAAGAGGTTGATTTTTAATTTTATCGACTAAGTCAATAATTTTTTTCTGTTTTTGTATGTTCTTGTTTTATTTGGGATTAAGTCATATAAGTCAGGAGACTCGGATAATAATAATTTAGGTCATATCTATATTTTAAGCAGTAAAAGTGAGTTTCTTTCTTATCCAATTTCAGTATATCTATTGAAATTACTATATACCTAAATGTACTAATACATTAATTTGAGATTTTTTTACCTAATTTTATCATATTATTATCGAGTTATTCGAAATATTAACTGGGAAACCAATGTCATCAAAATCATTTTGTAGGGAACTTGTGATCACTTTATCGAGAGGTTTGAATTAAAAAAGGTTTGAACAATCGAGAGTCGGCTGTATATTTTTTTATTACTATACCATACTAGCAAACATCGTTTTGCCTTTTTATTATTTTTAGGAATTATTTTTTAGTTAACTTATACTCTGTGTCGATAAAAAGAAATGAACCGATATGATATTAAGACCATGGATTTCAATTAATATTTCCTTTTATTTATATAAAAATGAAATTTGTTTTCCAATATAGGAAAAAACTGGAATTGATAAAATCCAAAAAAGTCATTATTGTGAAAAGAACGGACTTAACCATTAANTGTGTCGATAAAAAGAAATGAACCGATATGATATTAAGACCATGGATTTCAATTAATATTTCCTTTTATTTATATAAAAATGAAATTTGTTTTCCAATATAGGAAAAAACTGGAATTGATAAAATCCAAAAAAGTCATTATTGTGAAAAGAACGGACTTAACCATTAAAAGTGAAAATGGAGGACAAATTAAATTGAAAGTACCACTTTGAAACGAATCGTAACACTGCTTGTATGACGTTTGTTTAGTAGAACTTCGAAAATGGAGAAGAGATTGAGTTTACAATTATTTTCATTATTTAGGAGAGAAGATCGTGGATTAAGCTTAAGAAATGATTTTTTAAACGAATCAAAAGACTGATGAGATGAAATTTTTATTTTTACTTTGAATACATGGCAGGTTTCTCCAAAAAGAATGTTGTAATGAAATGATCACATGACGTTTAAAATGTTCATATTATATCTTAGTGTATTGTAAAATTGATTTTTTTCTGGATGCACAAGTATATTTTCAATGCCTAGTCATAATGAAGAAAGTTTCTTCTCGCTATGTCAGAAAATATTATCCGCGTTTGTGACTTTACTAGTTATTCTATTCTGTCAATATTAGTATCCAAAGATGAACTAAGAGGACAGTTTTCGATAGTCATCATTACTTTATTTGAAAAATCGAAAATTTTTTATACTATTTTCTCAAATTTTAAAATCAGGGATTTTAGACTTTCAATGTGAGCTACTGGCGGCCTACTATGACTTCGTAACCCAAATTTTCGAAATTCTGGACATATTTTAGATTATGTAACTACCTTCATCAATAGATTGCTTGAATAATGTCCCATAGCGGTTATAACGCTGACCCATTCGGCATGTGCAGTTTTTCGATTTTTCGGAAAATCTATTCAAGTCTTTGCAAATTTGCTATGACATGAAGATGTAAGCTATTAAAAGATATATTGTGTGTAAATTTGAAGTTCCAGCGTCTCTTGGTTCCAGAGATATCATGGAAAAACAAGTGCGGTTTTGACCTTAATTCACAGTGTATAAGATGTTTTTTTATTATTATATTATATATATCTCTTATGTAAATGAACCTACAAAAATAATATTTTGTTTTTTTTATGTTTAATTGCAGCTAAATTGCCAGGAACAAAAGTGGCTCTCGATCTGGTGGTAGCAATTCGTCAAAAATGTACCCCAGAAAAAGTCATGGAAACATTAACTGAATTACCAAATCCTCGAGAAAATATTGCCGAAGCTGACGGCGCTGCCGGATCATTATTGGATTTCCAATTTAACCCACTAAAGATCGAAGTATTTGTGCAGACTCTGTTAAATTTGGGATCAAAATCGTTTTCACATAGTTTTGCCGCAATTTCGAAATTCCATCAATGCTTTAAGCAGCTCGCGGAATCAGAAGAAGCTCAGATTTGTATTTTGCACAACGTTTTCGAGTTGTGGAAAAATCATCAGCAAATGATGTGTGTTCTAGTGGACAAGCTATTAAAGACCCAGATTGTGGAGTGTTCTGCGGTGGCGACGTGGGTTTTTTCGAAAGAGATGAGTTGCGAGTTTACGAAAATGTATCTATGGGAGATTTTGCACCTGACCATAAGGAAGATGAATAAACATGTTATAAAACTTGGTAATGAGTTGACTGAAGCAAAGGAACTCGCAAAGGCATCAGAGTCCTCATCTAGTGATTCTGAAGAGGAGATGGACACGGCAAAGAAGAGGAAAGTCGAGAAGCCTGACAAACCATCAGAGGAGGTAATATTTTGAATAAAATATCAGTATTATTATTATCGTATGAAAAATCCATTTAATTACAGCAATATATAAAGGCACTTATTAGCAAAATAAAAATTAAATATAAAAAATCTTCATCCAATCCAGAAGCCCATCCATGTCATTAGGTTCATATCCCCAGACGATGACTGTTAATTGATATCGATGTTATGTTCAAATGAATAATTTTATTGATAAGTTCCCAATAGGCCATTTTTCTTGACGTGGATTTTGCAAATAGAATTTTGATCAAATACATAAAATACACAGTTCCTTTTTGGCACTTGACAACTATTGGTGATTCAGGAATGGATTTGTCTAGTTTTGAGTTTATTTTTACTCGCTAAATTGGGTAAAACACAAAAATTAACGAGCAAAAGCAAGTAGACGTCATGCGTACACAGAGCCTACTCGTCCAATAAAATATCATAACAAAACTACAATACTGTTGTTTGCCCCTTGACCTCCCCTTCCCCATGCAATCTGCCATGGCGGATACCGTCTCATTTACGTAGCCAGTAGGATGTCGTTGGTGCCGGGGGATTTCGGACTTCTGCTGACAACGCCTTCCATGCTTTTCGGTCCATAGCAATAACCTTGGCGTCCTCTACTGTTACTCGTCTATTCTTCAGATCTGCTTCCAACTGCTTGGTCCAAGTTTTCTTCGGAGCTAATCGTTGTACTCTCCACTGCTGCGGTCTTTCTCCCCAAAGTATACGTTGTGGTATTCGATTCGCCGACTTATCCCTATTGAATTTAAGGGGAGAATTTTTTTTATTCATAGCGAATTGTTCGATTTAAATGATTATTTTAATTTCATTTTCCCAAATTACATCTAGGTTTATATTTCACTATAAAAAGTTATATCAATTTAAATCTCCCAAAATCTTGAACTCTTATACAAATAATTTGTTCTGGTCTCAGCTTTATTTTTTCAAAATTAAATTTATTTATGAATAAAATTTTGGATCACGGAAATTAAACTAATTATTAATATAATACAATTAATATCAAATGAGATATAAAAAAATACGACAAATTATATAGGGACATAGGATAAGGTCAAACTATTGAGATTTTGTCTAAAATTGATATATTTTTTTAATAATAAGTTTTTAATAACTTTATAATTCTAATTTCAGATGATTGATCGATTTGAGGAGAAACTGGAGGCTGCTAATTTGGATCAAAAGCGGTTGTTCCTTATAGTTTTTCAGCGTTTCATAATGATCTTGTCTGAGCATTTGGTGCGATGTGACACGGATGGTCGTGCGTACGATACAGATTGGTATCGATGGACTATAGGACGACTTCAACAAGTATTTCTGATGCATCATGAGCAGGTGCAGAAATACACAAGCACATTGGAGTCGTTACTATTCACATCAGATATGGATTCTCATATTTTGGACGTATTTCAACAATTTGTAGCGTTACGCGCATAACTTTATTACAGCGTGTATTTTGAGGTGAATAAAATAATTATTTAATAGAATTTCCCAAACATGACTTTTTATTATTTTAATTTTATAAGAAAAAAGAAATTAAATTAATTTTTTATTATACATACTCTATTATATAAAAAATATTAAAGGAAAATATCGTATATAAATGGAAAAATGAATAAAAACTAACAAAATTGATTAAAAATCGTTAGATATAAATTGGTAAATATTAAGTTTAATTAATTGAAAATCTTTGGAAATAATGACACTAAAATATCAAAATAAAATCTATAATCTCTAAATACAAAAAAAAACAAAATGTCAGTATTTTAATCCTGAAAAATTGGGTTATATATAATGTGGGGTAGTCCGGCATTCACACTCTTACAATAGAATCCGCTACTAAAGACACTCGAGACCGTGATGATTTGTCTGGAAAAGCGGTTGTCCGTATTATCCGTGGTCTTATTAATTGGCCTCTAAAGTATAGATTGGAAACTTAACAAATGTGGAAAAGCTGCAAGTTACGATAACATTTATGCACTTTCAATGATGGCCTTGTCAAAGGTTCAGTATTGGCGCCAAAACTCTTCAATTTATATATGTACCACTGTCTTTAGAAAAATCCAATTTTCGGATGACTTAGAAATTATGAACAAATACTAAAAAGATGAGATTAACCACCAAACCCAGCCAAATCAAAGGTAACGCAGGAAGGCATCTAAAACGTTAGGCGTGGCCTTCGATGGAGGATCAATAAAATATAATCCTAAGTCATTGTACCTCGGTTTGAAACTAGATCGCTTGTTGTCATATAAAGAACATCTTTCCAAAATTCAAAGAGAAGAAAGATTATTTCTGGCGCGCCAACTTTTCCTCTGTCTGTCTCTTTCTACTGGACAACATTTTTGAATCAAATTAACGGTTCTGGATGGGTTTAGGTAAACTTAAATTAAGCGTCTGGTCACCTTAATTGTGTCGAAATTTTCAGATCATCTTGCAACTAACGTGAAAACATTTTGAAACAAAATGGTATTAATTTTACTGGGTTTATGATAGCTCAATCCGAAAAACTAGGGACACTTTTTAAAGTTTAAAAAACGACAGCAAATTTTCGATTTGTAAACAAAAACATAAAAATCCTTTAAAAAGTTATTTTATAAGCACATAAAGTGTTTTTAAATGAAACACCTAAGGAATAGTGATTGTTTATCTGAAAACTGTGAATAAGGATAGTTTTTACGACAGTATACCAAGAATTTTAGGTTTTTGGTCAAAAAACGCACCATCCTAAAAAATGAGTGCATTTTTAAAGTTCATCGAGATGGAGAACTTCAAGTCCTATCGGGATAAGATAGTTATTGGGCCACTTCAGAAGTTTACCGCTGTAATAGGGCCAAATGGATCGGGTAAGATAGGAAAAGCGTCTTTTAATTTTAGTTTTTATTTGACCGATTTTTTGTTAAAAAATTGTAGGAAAATCGAATTTCATGGACGGGATCAGTTTCGTAATGGGAGAAAAGACGAATATGTTGCGAGTGAAGCGCTTGGGAGAGCTGATCCATGGCGCATCAATTGGCAGACCAGCTTCAAACAGTTGTTCTGTTACAGCTCGATTTGCGCTTCCTGACGACACGACTATAGAGTTCCAGAGGCTGGTAGTGGATAGAGGCTCCTCTTGCCAGTACAAAATCAACAAATCAACTGTCTCAGCTCTGGTTTATGGAACGGAATTGGAGAAATTGGGAATTAACGTGAAGGCTCGAAACTTTCTTGTTTTTCAAGGAGCTGTGGAGAGTATAGCAATGAAAAACGCTAAAGAAAGGACTGCTTTGTTTGAAGAAATATCAGGATCGGGAGGTTTAAAGGACGATTATAACAGAAAGAAGAGCGAAATGCAAAATGCAGAAACTGAAGCTCAGTACACTTATCAAAAGAAAAAAGGAATCGCTGCTGAGAGGAAAGAGGCAAAATTGGAGAAATTAGAAGCAGAAAGATATGCTCGTTTAAAAGAAGAGTTTGCTGAAAAGCAAATCGTCTATCATTTATTCAAAATGTACCACTTTGAAAGGGAAATCGAACGTTTAGAAAGGGAATTACAATCCAAAAAATCCGAAATTACCGGTGTTGAACAGCAAAAGGAACAAGCTGATGACGTTCTCAAGCAACAGAAAAAGAAAAGTGGTCAAATATCAAGGGAACTTGCTAAAATTGAACAAGATATTAGAGAAGTGGAGAGTGAAAAGAGTAAAAAACACACGCATTATATTAAAGCAAAAGAAAAAGTCACTCATACACAAAATAAGTTGGACGGAGCTAAGAAGAACCTGGAACAGGCAAAGAAAGCAGACCTAGCTCACCAAGCGGATATCCGGAAATTGGAACAAGAATTAGAAGCCGTGGTTCGTAAAAAGACCAAATTTGAAGAAGAAGTTGCAGGAGAAGGCAAAGATAGAGGAAAAGATATTCACCTCCAAAAAAACCAAGTCCAGGAATACGACAAACTTAAACAAAAAGCAGATGCAACTGCTGCTAAATATTTAACTGATTTGGACTCTGTAAATCGCGAGCAGAAGTCAGATCAAGATCTTTTTGACAGTGAAATAAACAAGAAAGCGGCTCTAGAAGAACAAGTCAAGAAATTAGAACTAGAAAGAATAGAGGTAATTAAAAGAAAGGATAAATTATTGGACCACATTCGTTCAAGCCAACAAGCTCTTGATGATCAAATAAGGCTAAAAGAGGAACTCAAAAAGGATGTTGGATCATCCAAGGATCGCATCGCTGTACTTCAAAGGGAAATGGAGGACGTCCGGGACCAACTGGGCGATGCTAAAATTGATAAGCATGAAGAGGCGAGACGGAGAAAGAAACAAGAAGTCGTGGAACTGTTCAAAAAGGAAGTTCCAGGTGTTTATGATCGGATGATCAACATGTGTGAACCTGTTCATAAAAGGTGTGTATTATAATCATACCAAATAGTAGATATTGTTTCATGTGAAGCTTTACACTTACAGAGGGTTAATTTCCATCGTCCAAGTAAAATGATTATTGATTGTAATGGATAATGTAATAATTTCATTAGTATTTTTCCTATATTTTTTTTCTAAACTTGTAACAGTGGTTACTTTTGCAATAGTAGGATAAATGATAATATCTTATTTAGAAATCTATTTTTGCTAAAAATTTAAATTTCGGAATAGAAAATCCGATAACAGACATTATTTTATTAGGTCTGATAGATAATATTTCAATTTATAAATAAAATTACCTTTTAAGAACATTTTTTGGAGAAAATTTTCAATTTTGTGAGTGTAGGAAGTTAGTTAATATGCTTGATTTTAAAAATTTAAACCTACACTTAAAACGTCCTGCGATTTTGTTGTTATATGGGACCGACTTTTGAACAGTGAAATTTGTATTAAATTTATATATAGAATTTAGGTTAATATAATAAACATTCAAAAATGATTTACCTTTTAATTTCACAGGTATAACGTGGCGATTACTAAAGTACTGGGCAAATATATGGAGGCCATAATTGTGGACACTGAAAAGACAGCCAGACGCTGTATTCAAATACTCAAGGAGCAAATGCTGGAAGTGGAAACATTCTTACCGCTCGACTATTTGCAAGCAAAGCCACTAAAAGAGCGTCTTCGAAATATTCGAGAGCCCAAAAACGTGAAGCTTGTTTATGACGTTTTAAAGTATGATCCTCCTCAAATTGAGCGAGCTGTTCTCTTTGCCACAAACAATGCATTGGTTTGCGAATCTCCAGAAGATGCCATGAAAGTGGCTTATGAAATGGATCGAAGTCGTTACGATGCCCTCGCTTTGGACGGAACGTTTTACCAAAAGAGCGGTATAATCTCGGGAGGTAGTCACGATCTAGCCAGAAAAGCCAAGCGTTGGGATGAAAAACAAATGGTCCAACTGAAGGCGCAAAAAGAGAAACTAAACGACGAAATGAAGGATCTGATGAAGAAATCTCGAAAACAGGGAGAATTGACAACTGTTGAAAGTCAAATCAAAGGTCTCGAGAATCGATTAAAATACAGGTTTGTGTATTTTTATATTAATCCTATTTCTCACTAATATAATCTTATACAATTCTACTGCAAAATCAGTATAGTTAGCAAGCCCTCATTTAAAAATCTAGTTGTTAAAATAACTATTAAATTAACATGTTAATATTGTTTCAGTAAAAATGATTTGGAGATATCGGAAAAGTCTGAATTGGATTATAATCGGAAGCTGAAAAACATTCAAAAGGAGATGGACGCCATTGGACCGAAAATAAAGGCTATCGAGAAGAGAATGGACGATAGAGACAAGACGATCCAGGAGATTAAAAGTCAGATGAACAATGTAGAGGATCGAGTTTATGCTGACTTTTGTCGACGAATCGGAGTGGCTAATATTCGGGAATACGAGGAAAGAGAGTTGGTCCTGCAACAAGATCGTGCCAAGAAAACGGCAGAATTTGAGCAGCAAATCGATCGAATATCAACGCATTTAGACTTTGATAAAAGCAAAGATACAAAAAAGAACGTGGACAGGTGGGAAAGAGTGGTACAGGACGAAGAAGATGCATTAGAATTGCAGAAAAAGAGCGAATCGGCACAAAGAAATGGAATTGATGCGGATAATCAGAAGATTGAGAGTTTGAAACAAGAAAAACAGTCGAAAAAGAATCAAGTTGACCAAATGGAAGAGGAAACTTCAAAGGCGAGACGAGATGTGGCAGCATTAGCCAAGGAACTACATCAAGTAGTGTCCCAATTATCAATTATTGAATCAAAAATTGAGGCGAAAAAGAATGAAAAGCAAAATAGTTTGATCCAAGCCAAAATGGAGACAATTTTAATTCCAATGCTTCGAGGATCAATGGAAGACATTTTGAACACTGGAACAACTGAAGGGGGCTCCGAAGAAGTTCGTGATGGATCAAATATTGAAATTGATTACGGACTTCTCTCTTATAACATGAAAGAAATTTCAGATTTGGATGGAGTGAAAAAAATGGGAGATACTCTTCAAAAGGAATTACACTCAAAACTGGAAATGCTGGAAAGGATTCAGACGCCTAATATGAAGGCAATGCAAAAGTTGGACATGGTATCAGAAAAAGTGGCCTCGACTAATGTCGAATTTGAGAATGCTCGCAGAAAAACTAAGAAAGCCAAGGCCTCTTTTGAGCGAGTTAAGGTGGAAAGAGCGGATAAATTCAACAGATGTTGTAATCATATCTCTGAAGCTATTGATGGTATTTATAAATCATTAGCTCAGAATGAGGCTGCACAAGCCTATTTGGGCCCTGAGAATCCAGAAGAGCCCTACCTGGATGGAATCAACTATAATTGTGTCGCCCCAGGAAAACGGTTCCAGCCAATGGGAAATTTGAGTGGAGGTGAAAAAACGATCGCTGCCCTTGCTCTTCTCTTCGCCATTCAC
The DNA here is from genome assembly GCA_001014945.1 of Clogmia albipunctata. NCBI lineage: Eukaryota > Metazoa > Arthropoda > Insecta > Diptera > Psychodidae > Clogmia > Clogmia albipunctata. The sequence goes on along the minus strand of JXOV01007626.1, from coordinate 14,163 downwards.
AGCTACCAGCCCTCTCCTTTCTTTGTCCTGGACGAGATTGACGCTGCTTTGGACAATACAAATATTGGCAAAGTAGCTACCTACATTAAGGAGAAAGCCACCAATTTACAGACCATAGTTATCAGTTTGAAAGAGGAGTTTTATGGTCATGCAGACTGTCTAATTGGCATCAGTCCAGACGTAAGTAGTTTAATTGACCATGATATCGTATTATAAATATGTAAAAATTTATAATACTAGGTCGATGAGTCATTATTAAACACTTTATAAAATGCCCATGTTTAATAATTCTTTTCTATCGTGACTTTATGCATTTTAACAAATCAGAAATTTTAAATATTTTTTTAAAAATTTATTTCTCATCCAATTATTATTCTTGTTTCATTTTTTATTAAATCTCTCTCTCTCTCTCTTGTTTAAATAGTCGTTGCTTATTTGCACAATCGCTTGTTTGAGGGATATACATTGCATAAAACTCCGTTATTTTTAAACCATCGATTAGTTAGAACAAAACTGAATAAAAACAAGAACTAGTGCTATAAAATATTTTTGTTTGAAGAAATATTAGTTACGTAATATTTATTTTATGCATTAGGTACATAAAATTGATATTCCAGTACTAATATTTCATTTGTAAAATACGGTTAAATAGCACTGGTGCCTAAAGAATTCTTTAAAGCACCAGTTTTTTTTATTTAGTGTGACCGCGGATTTTCATAAAATTGATTAAATTAAAAGGGTTTAATGCACATATCTCTAATTGCGAATGAAGCAAGGTATATTAACATATGTGCCTATGAATCTCTCACAGATAATCAGTCATCTCGACTGATATAATTCTCTCTATTGTCCCGTAATTTTAGAAATGAAACAGGAACAAAAATGATTGTTTGATAGAAAACTAAATTTTAAAAAGCAATAATTTGTTTAGGATTTTCTTATTGTTTTTTTTATTAAAAAAATGCATACAATTTTGTATTAAACACATGGGTCTTCTTTAAAAGTAGATATTAATGTCTTATCATATCGACCTAGTTGTATAAATAACTATTATTAAACCAAAACTCGAAAACGAAGATTCTATATTTCTTTTTTTTATTTTCAGCCTGGAGAGTGCTTGACATCTCGCGTATACACATTCGATTTAAAGACGTACGAAACATAATTTTATGTAGAATAAAATTTTATTTCTCATTACAAATACAATAAATTGTGTTTTTCTTGTAATCCTTAATTAAATACACAGAATATATAAATATATAAACAAAATGTTTCCCTTAAAAATAGGTATTTTAAAAAGTAATACAATAGAAAGAAATTTTAAACATTCATACACAAATTAATCATATAAATTAAATATAAAATTAAAACTAATGCTATACTATTTTGAGGTAGATTTTTAGAAAAAAAAATTAAAATTATCATTACACACTAAATTCCAAAAAAGGAAACAAACTTAAATCTTACTCTCACACAAAAAAGGAAACAATTGAGATTGAGAATATAATATTCAACGGAATTAATGTTCTCATAGAAAAATGTGGAATTTCTCTGATACAATGAAATAGTATAAAAAATAATAACAATAAATTAATTGAGGAACAGATTCATTAATAACTACAAAAATGATATTCGCGTAATTATAAAAAAAATACTAATATTACAATCAACAATGGAATGCTCATGTTTACAATTAATGTGGTACTGGATTGTATAGTTTTAATCATATTTTGCAGTGTTTTTTTTCAATTTTAAAACAGGTTTAGATCTTTATTTAACTGGAAGTCATCACAAATATATTCTTAATCATCGGGAATATTAGTTTTACATCATTAAAATGATATGGTAACTAAACGGTATAATTATAATAAATAGTAATAGCTCTGTTGTGTGGAATTATAACTGATCGAGACAATACATAATGAGTTTCAATTAAATACATTTACATACACATGATTACAAACTAAAATTTACAAAAAATACTAGGCCATTACTTAAAACCTTATCATCATTTTTTATTGAACATTACATTGATATCCATGTATTACAATACCGAAACTTGTATTCTTCATTTAATCAATATATTTTAAAAACTAACAAGTAGAGAATGGAAATGTGGTAATTCGTGTTTTCTGTCCATAAGTAAGTGTTAAAAAATCCATAGTTGAACAATTTTAGACTGGTTTATTATTTGGTTTAAAGCTATTTTCTATTGCACTATTGAATGTGGTTTTATCTCATTTGCATTTCCTTTTATTTTCGATACAAATAAAAGAGAAGGGGATTGCCTTAGCAACTTGGCACTATTTGGTTCTATTGTTGACTAAATACTTTAATAATTACGTTTATTTACAGTCCTTTTACAGAAAACTACTGTTTTACTTTTTTCCCAATTAATTAATTTGTACTGAGTTTAGGTTCCAAAAATCATATAAAAAATTAAACATCAAAATACAAATTATTATTCCAATTAGCGCGATTTTGATTTAAATTGTAATTCGATGATGAATTGATTAACAAATAGATTAAACTCTTTTTATAACCCTATTTGTTAAAATCCTTGAAGCACGACATGGGGTACAAATTTTAGCAAAATAATTTAATCTCTCCTGTATAAAATATTTATTATTCACCATTTCGTAAATTTGGTTTTATAGTTTCCACAAACAAGGCACGTTTTATACGTTTTTTTGTATATATCTTCTTTTCATTAAAAAATTTCGCGTTTTGCACCAGAATATACCAATTTATGTGTATAATAATTCTTTATATCGATCATATTCGATTATAATTCACCAAAAAACTACGATTTATTGACGCAACATTCTTTAGTGTATCTTAAAAATAACCTTTAATAAGATCTATTTACATAAAAAAATACTAATATAATAATTACAAATGTATATTATATGTTGTAAATGCTCAAGAATGCAACTTATATCTTTTATAATTCTATTAAATTACTTGCGATAAATGTAATCAGGTACCAGAGATAATAATTATTCTATTGTTGTCTATTGTATATATTCCGTCAGGGCTTTTTGTATGTTTTTATCATATTTTTTATGTTGTTCAATTCCTTGAGCATATTTTCCTCTTAAGCACAATGTTTATGCGTTCAATTTTCTCTCCAAAAACACTTCTCCAAAACATTTGAACAACATTCCGTATACGAAATTTTTTTTAGTTTTCCCCTCTCAACACAACCGAAAGAATATAATCGATATAAAATTAAACCCAATATTATCCTAAATCATCGTATTTCTAATTATTCGTTACATTCTATTCTCTATTAAGATGATTCGTTGATTCAGAGAGAAATACACAAAACAATATATCAAATAATAGACTCAAGTCTATCTATAATAAACATTTGAAAAAAGCCTCTTTTTAACAACAATTATTAGAAACTTTTCTTTTTGACAATACACATTTCTCTTATGTTAAATACCAGAAAATGCTGAACAATAATTACAAAACTGATATAGTTAAGAATAATAATAAAATAAAAGAAAACTCATCACATTTAAAAAGGTTTAGAAAATACTTACTGAAAAGCATATTTATACAACTATCCATTGGGACCGATGATTGGCCTTCGAAAATTCGACCAACTTGGCGTACTTTTTGCTATCGGAATAGACGATTTAGCTGGTCGATGACTACTGGAATCTAATAAATGCATTTGGCTGTCTTCACTGTCATCTAAAACGGGCATCTTTATAGATCCGTTCCCACCATTCAATCGTAATTTTGTTGAATTTTGAAATGATTTCAAAACTGGAATTCGAGGAGATTCCTTCTTTAAACCGTTCATTTTTATTGAATTTTTATCTGGAATCACGGGGTTATTGTTATTCATAAGCACACTCTTCATTGTAGAGATCGGAAACTCTAAAAAATCGCCACTTGGTAACTCTGATTCTTGGAACTTATTACTTTCTTCCGGGCTACTAATCGCCCCTATTCCATTTTTGGTATCACTTGGCAATGTTTTTAAAGGAGTCGACGCAACAATCGTTTCATCATCGTCCTCTGCATCTTCATCCGATTCCAATTCATCGTTAGAGAAATTGTCCCCCAATCCCAAGGTCTCATCAGACAACGTAGTCGTCATTGTAATATTTGGAACCACTTGAACAACTAAAGTCTGCATTTCATGAGTATCATCCTCGTTATTTTCCTCCTCAAACGAATTGGCAGTACTTCTCAAAATATCGTTCGGTTGATAACTTAAGCAAGCTCGAAAATTAGGAGTCACCTCATTAATCCTGTTCACATCAGTCGACAACGACTCATTAGCGTTATTCATCAATAGAACACCATTATCCAAATTGTTTTCCGAATTAATATTTCGCAAATTATTATCGAGCGCATTAACATCATTTCCCAATTGCCGCTTCTTCGCATGTCTTCGATGGAAGAAAATAATTAAGCTACATATCAAAATCGACAAAACACAAACGAAAGCTCCAATGATGATCGCCAGTAACAAATCATCTTCTTTGCTAATGCCAGAATCCGAATGTTCTGTACTCCACAATCGATTGGTATCTCCGTAATAACTCATCGGCTTGTACAGATTAAAGTAATGAGGGACGCCAACGCCAGTGTTTCCCATCGCTTTAATTGATATATTGAAAAGGGTATGCGGATCTACCGGGACCTAAAACAAAACAAAAAATCATTACTATTTCCATATTAGTTATTAAAAAAAATTCAGAGGTATAAAATTTATACAGCCCTATTTAAAATCTTTACGTTTTAGTTGAAAGTAGTTCATATTTAAGCATTGTTGGATTATATACTTTTCAATCACCGTTAACAAACACAAAATTTGGTAGTTGTACTAATAAAATTATAATATTCAGTTCACTTAATTGTGTTTGATAATTTATAACAGGGTTGTCTTCCTATTATCATCCACGATGTATAATGAGCTCAGTTTTCGATAGCCACAATTACTTTATTTGAACCTAAAAATTGTTTATACTATTTTCTAATAATTCGAAATATGGGAAGTATACTTCCAAAGATAGTTACTGGCTGCCTGCTAAGACATACCGACCCAATTTGCGCTAATATATTAAACAATAGATTATCAATTATTTAAGTCTAAAAAAATCACTAAAAACTTTCTCTTGTTGGCGCAGTGGGGAAAAATAAGCAACCTGTTGTAAAAGGATGAAACAATATTGCTGTATGGGAACATTCGCATGCTTTTTTTTTTAATTATTTGCAACAAACCTAGTCTTGTTTTATAGTGCAGACGATAGGCAATGATAAGACATTTTTTCGTGCCAAAAAAATATTGAGATCATATTAATAGACTCCGAGATATTAACTAAAATTTAATCGAAGACCCCTGTCCTAAACGGATGAAACGCAGTGTATATTGTTAGTGAAAACGAGTAATGAAATTCGAAAGAAAAATAAAATACGGCTGATCAGGGTTCAAACCGGGGTCCTCTCGAGTTGAATTTTGTGCAACGCTTTATTCACTGTGCCATCCCGGCCATGAAAATTTTACTTGTCTTAAATTATGATCAATTTTTCCACATGATATTTAAATAACTATCAATATATTTTTAAATGATATTCTTTTAATTAGGTCTTATTACTATCACTGGAGATATCCTGTTTCTCAAATTTACGTTTCAATTTAAAATCTTATTACAGTTTATAAACATTAAATGACAATTTTAAATTACCTTTGAAATTTATTTACTCAAATAGTTCTCTGAAAATAGCTATACCTTTTAATAATTGTAATTAGCTAATTACCTTGTACGATGTTTCTGAAATAGATGCATTAAATGAGCCACGTTTGTCGCCTGAAGTACTCCATTCGATGATATAATAATTGATTTTAACTCCAGTCTGAGATAAAGGTGGATCCCAACTGAATATAACATCGTCTTCTTTCACGACCAAACGGGGATTGCAAACCTTTCCCGGAACATCAGGCCGAGTGTGTACGTCGATCATTTCAGTAATTGGTTCTGATGAATTACAGGTCTTTAGATACATTTTATAAGTAGTTAATGGAGGCAGTGGTTTTAAAACAACTGAAGATTTGTTAGAGTTTCTAAAAATAAATACAATTATTTGACTGTTCTAATTAAAAATAGGAGAAAATCATACATCAATTTGCAATCTGGAATTCCACCACGAAGCATAACGTCAACATTAATCTGCTTGTAGCATAGCATAAGACAGTTATTCTTCTCCGTGTCAAAAGCGTTCCACGATAATTGAACATTTTTAGAATTCGCATTCACCACACGTAATTTTGAGATTCCATTCGGTGAGTTTTCAATCTGAAATTAAAATAAGCAAACAATTTAATTAATTTTACAATTTCTTATTAAACACTAGATTTTTATAAAATCACGAACGTAGCGACAGCCTAATGTAATTAATAATGCTTCTCGACCCGTGATTTATAAAAGACTTTAATTTTTTTTAATAAATCAACACAAAATTTAAAAAGTTTCGTTTTCTTAAATACGAATTTAAAATTTAGTTCTCTATAACACAACCATCTGTTGTTTCTTTTTCATTTTTCAATAACATAATGATAAAGGGAGAAACATAACTGTCGTCTCTCAGTTGGATATTGTTTAAAACATCGTTGTTCATTCGCACAACCACTTGTTTGGGTGAGGGATCCGATATGCGACTCGCATATACCGTTCTATTTATTTTTAAACTATCGGTTATTACAGTGGACAATTCAGCACGGAACTGACTATATAAATTTGATCCATTTGATAAATATTTTTCACGGAAGTCACACTTTAATGTTAAAGCAGTAGTACAGTAAAGAATCTTTAAAGCACATTACTGTACGATAATTTTAAATTAACTGATCATTTTATGAAATGCATACTCGTATATCGTATTTCTCCTCCAAACAATTCAAAAACGATAAAATAATACAAATAAATAATAATGACTAAGATTTGTGTTATTATGCCTAAAATGCCTAAAACACTCGCTCGTTTAAAAAAACATAAATTATTTATTTAAATTTTTAAATTATTTTATTAAATTAACCTAGTTTTATAAATAACTATTATGTTAATCAAAGATGAAACTTACAATTTTCCATTGAACAAACCGAAGATCCTGTTTGTCCAGAGATTCCCCTTTACGAACACCCAGCACTCGAGCTACTACTCGATTTGCATTCGGTATGAGTATACCAGTTACATCGCCAGGCACCCGTACCTCAGTTATTGTCATATTTTTCGATAACGAAGATGCTAGATACAACTGTCCAGAATCTAAAACCATTCTGTCTGCCGTTTTTATAGCCATATTTACCGAAATCTTAATAAGCACTTTTTCAATCTCCTGCCATGTAAAAAATTCGTCCATTTCCTTTGCAGTTCCAATTATCGTGTTTGTGAAAACTGTCGGGCTCATGGTATTGTTGTGCCAAAACTGGATGACAAAAGAGTCCATCTCAATCCCGTAACCAACTCCACTCCCAAACTTGGGCCACCAAACGAAAATCTGATTAGGAAAAGCTATCGAAAATATCTCCAATCCCTGAGTCGAGCAACGAATCCCTTTTGACATTCGTGATATCTCGTATGTATCCGATTTTCCCTCCTTATCCAGTTCAGTGTTCTTCAGCCCTCTAACATAAAGTATGTATTCCTTGAGCGGAATTAAATGGTCCATTATTTTAAAGCTGTTATTCGCTCGAATCTCCACCGGAATAGGCTTCCAAGAGTACGGATTCTCAGTGGCCAGGTAATAATTGGCCATATCGAACTGCTCAGCGGATTTAAACGTGACATAAAGCGTCATATAATTGACTGGATAGCACTTGACCTGATAAAGTCGTTGCAATTTCACTTTCTTTCTCAGCGTTAAATACCCAGAAATTGATACTTCTTTCGCCTCGTTTCTTGCAAAACACTGATAAATTCCCTCATCGCTTGGATCAACGGAATGCAAGCGCAACACTCCGTTTTCGTAATACCTTGGCGGACTAAAAGACAACGGAACTCCGTTCCGATACCACGTAATATTCGGTTTCGGATAACCCGATGCATCACAAGGCAATGTTATTGATGTGGCCATTCTCGTATTTATGGAATTAAATGTTTGAGTAAAGATTGGTGGGGTGAGAATCGTAACGTCGAAGACCTAAAAGCAAAATATTAAAAATTAATAAAATAGGTATTGCTACAATTAATTTTTTTTTATTAATTTTAATAAAGGAAATTTAATTTCTCTAATATTCACATTTAGCAATGTGAAATTTCTTCCAATTATTAGATTATCCCAAATGTAACCTTACACCTGGAGCCCATATTTTCAAACACTGTTACTTTGTTTTCCAATGTTTTTAATTGAAAAAATGCACTTTCTCTGTTTATAAGCAGTACGTAAGATCTATAGTATTCTGCACTCTCTGGAGTGCAGGATTCTGAGCCTAAGGGATACAAACACACCCTTCCGATAAACAGAAACTGGAAACTTTAAATAATTTGTATAAAAGCGAAATATAGGAGAAATATGGACAAAATGGCTTTGGCCAACCTGCCAAAATTTGAACGCATTCAGTTCATGCGTCAGGGCCGTCAGAAGTTTTTTCCAGCGAAATGAGTTTTTATTTACATTCAGTTCAATTGAACATACTGGAAGAGTTTCGCAAAATTACATATTCTTCTGGTGGTTATTTTATCCTTCTAGGATTCATTGTTTCCTCAAATAAGATTTTCTAAAAATAGAATCATATTTATATTTCGAAATTTTCCAAATACTTCTCATAATGAAGAAAAATGTTCACGTTTGTACTCCAACGACATTTTTCGAAATCTATGCTTTTATGAAATTATGCCAATAATTACATCGAATTTAGAGGAATTCCATTTAATCCATACGGTTTTAAAAAATTTATTTTCGCCGACTTGTAATAAATAGTTAACAAAACCTGATTACTGTATATGGTGTTCTTGTTTGCTACCCATAAAGAATTATGATCCAAAAACAAAACACCATGCCATTTTGTACATACTTCCCCCACTATAATGTATATTTTTTTGAATTAGTTCAGTTTTTGTGATATAAAAAATTCGAGTATCTTTAGGGTTTTTATAATTTTTAAGACATGCCCTGCAAAACTTGTGTCTTGTTTGAAGTGATTCTAGATAGGGAATTTACCTTACGTAAGAGCTAACCACTCACACACACAGGTCTTTTTCAATTAAACAAGTTACAACTTAAAAAATACCAAGTTGATAAATAAAACCTATGAAGAATTAATTTCAGCAGTTGAATTGTACAACAATTATTCGGCTTTAACATTTAAAGCTTTAATGGAAAAAATACTATGACATATTCGTATATGCATAGAGATTATTGGTGATGATAAATGTTTTAGAATATCAAACTGTAAATTATCTCAAAATAGAAATTATTCCAATACCAGTTTGTTGAGAACATAAACAAGTTATTTAGAAAGTTAAATGATTGTACACGAACAGGATTTATAAGAATAATTTGAAATAATTTAAAATTTAGAAAAAAAAGAGTGCTTCCAAACATTTGAATTCCGTAACTTATTATGTTACTAAACTATTTTCTATTTAATAATACTTATCATACCTGGTATTCAAGTACTGTAGAACAATTGTAAACACCGTCATGCCTTTCTCGAGTTACATTTAGGAACTTCAGTTCAACGGTCATATTTGATATTGGAATTGGAATATTTGCAGAACGTGGTGTGAAAGTCCATTGAACCTGAAAATAATTATTTCTCTTTAAATATAATAAAAAAATATAATAGTAATTCTACTCGCTTCATTGTGAGCATCGTTTTTATCGAAAATTCCTACACAAAATAGGCTTAAAGTAGATCCTTCCATTATTTTTAGTGTTTCATTTTGTAGCAGTGGCAACAAGTGTCCAACTCGCTTAAAAAACTCCTTCTCATTACGCGAAACCACTTTCACCTGGGTTTTGAATACTCTCTGCGATTTCTGTAGGTAATCGTTCCTCGCAACACATCTAAAATAGGAGTCAATGATTATTTATTTCCATTATCATTATTTTTTATCCTCAACCAAATCAAGAATCACTAAAAACCAATAAACTATGGACTATTTAACTTTAAACATGCAAGACAAATTAAATCGGTTCAACAGAAAGAAATCGCTGCCTTTTGCGAGAAGATGCAAAGTAGTTGGAATGTCATTCAAAGAAACACAAGTTAATAAAGGGAGAACTTTATTCTTCTAAAACAATTACCACCATAATGACTTTATTAAACCCAATCTATAGAAACAAAAATAAAATACAATTATAACTTTTCTATTTAATGATTATGTAACAATATAATATAAAAATTAAACATATCAAATATATAACCATTACTTACTTAAATTTTCCATAATCATGCCCTGTGATCTTTGTTATAAGTAAACTGCCGTTTTGTAATTGGAAATACCTAAAATACAGTTTATAAATTTAATTTAAAGATATAACATAGACTTATTAAGAATGGTAAGTCAATTAATTTGAAAATTATACTTTTGATAGCAAACAAGAATGACAAGTATTAGGTTGTCCCAAATGAAACTTAACACTTTCATTGTGCCGATTTTGATAGTTCCTTGAAATAAATACCGTTTGTAACATAATTTTCGTTTAATATTTCAAAATTCCTATAATAAGGCTACTATTCCAAGAAAAAATATAGCCGTAGTTTACTATATTTTAATTTGGTAATTCGAGAGTAACTGCATAAACGAAATTTTGATGTTTTAAGTTATTTGATTTTTTGTTTACACTCTTCAAAATAAGTAAATATTATGTTGTGTTTCATGTGGGACAACTTAATACTCGTATAAAAAAAGTAAAGAAAAGTGAAAAATTAGATCTTTACTCGCCTATTATTTTTAATTAATACACTTGTTTTGTTAGGACTTATATTCGTGTCATTGAAGAACCAAGTTACGGTGGCCGGTGGTGAGCTAAAGATCGGGCAATTGAGAATGACCGGGACGTCTATTTCTGCGGTTATTGTCGTTGGGAGGTTAGATCTTGTAAATTCTAAAACACAGAAAAAATTAACTAAATTTAGTCAATTATTCAACCCAAAATTAAATACCTGTCGTTATAACGGAAGCTTCTTTTGAGATAATAGCACCGAAATTAGTCCGAGTCGCATTAATAAAACACCTGTAACGTCCTTGGGCCTCATTGGAGTATGAAATTTTAAGACTTCCGTTCGACATAAGTTCAAAATTTCCAGAACCGTATACGTCCAAAATCTCATCATTTCGAAACCACACATAGGTCACTTGAGATTCCATTGCATGCCTCCGAAATCGCTGGTTGCCATTACTAAACAACTTATCTCCATATCCATGATTGGGGAAATCATCCACCCCAAAATTGGCAGCTACCAATTCATCGTCCGATTTAAGGGAGTTAAAATGCGTTAATTTCTTTCTTTCGCTTGTGTTCAACTCGGAGTTGAGTTGACGGTGTAATATTGATTCATCATCATCTTCTTCGTATCTGTACTGTGAATCATCATCATCTTCAAAGTCGTCAAATGTTTGACCAAAATCATCTATAATGGAATCTAAATATTTTTTTCTTATTATAGTAAGACAAAATTTACAATAGTTATTATAGATAAAAGGTTGTAAAACCAGTTATTTTTTTAATAAGAAAATAAGTGTGAACAATTATCGTTTCCGTGTTTAAAAACGGATTTTTCACCAGAGTAGGATTTTATATAGTTTGCAATCCTTCTAAATATTCTTTAAAAAATTCAAATTTTACTAACCAGAAAATTTCAAGGAACAAGGTAGAAAGGCAGGAAACTTCTTTGATACTATTGCATGTTCTGAAGGTTCTTGGAGAAAGCTTAGTTTTGGTCCAGGTCCGTCGTTGACAATGAATGCGGAAACTAAAATAAAGAAAAATAGGTGAGTTTATTCAATTTAATTGAAAACTATAATTATAATTTGTACACAATAACGTTTGGTTGTACAATTTGTACACCAAATTAATAAATTCCTCAATCCCAGCCCTTGTGATGTAAAAAAAATGTGACGATATGGGTAATCCCAAATACAAATAAAAAAAATTTAAAAAATGTTATCAGTGGCGGGAGAAATCGCCATATTAACAAAGAGGTTGTAGTGATGTCTGGAAGCCTGGATTTGGGTTTTAAGATGAAAATACTTCTCAAACAGATCGTCACATTACTACAAACGGGAAATTGTTTAAAAAATCAGAAGACAACATCAGTTTTGTGGTTTTAATGACTAAATTCCTACATATTACGTCCAAAATCTCTTTTCCAGATTTGGATGTAGTTGAGAGGGCTATAATGAGTGTTAAATTAGTTACAATTGATCAATACATTTGTGCAAATCCGTATCGAAAAGTAGTCTCTTTTTAACGCAAATTGGTTCTGTAACGGTTTACTTTACAAGCACGCGTGCGGTAATATTTCCAAATTTTCACGCATTTCAGTCACCAATTTAATGAAATTACATATTGTTGTCCTAACCAAATTTATTATTAAATATTTTAATTTGAAAATTTCGTTGTGAGTTGGTGTTGTACAATTTGAAAAAAAAACTACTGTGAACGGTTTTATTATTAATTATCGATTAAATGGTTTTTTTTTACAGAATTACACAAAATAAACGCTTTATGTTTATTTTTGTAATTTTTAATTAAATGGCGTTCCATCTAATAAAAAGCACCTATCTACAAAGTAGCATCATTATCGCAAAATTTGGCGAGTCTAATCAAAACAAAAAATAGCAAATGAGGTGATTGTACGATAAAACAAATGTTATCAAAATTGGTGTTTGCTTAAAAATAATTTGATGATGATCTAATTCTAGATATTTTCTTTTGATAATTACTTTAAATTTTGCAAAATAAGACTATTATACTATCTTCTACTTTTCTATTTCATTTGTTGGCTTCGTTCCTTCGCACTTTGCTTTTAAATGTTGTGCTCCGTGTGAAGTACGCAAATACAATTTTATAATTGAATTTCAGTTGTCTCAATGTCACATAAAATTTCGTTGAATTTATTTAAATTAATTCTATAGCCGCAGAATGTATTAATAAGAACGGAGTCAAAGCGATATAAAAGTAAATCAGGCGATAGACAACGTATTTTCCACACTCTGTCCAGTCCAACACACTATCCTCCAGCCCAAACCACATAATCAATAGATTAATAATCAAACACTAGTTTCACCTCTATGTGTATTTAAAATAAAACGGCGATAAAATGACAAATGCATGCAAAAACGGAGCATGTGTTTAGCAAAACGAGCAGATGTTTTTTTATTCCAAAGTAAATGTTCATTTTTGCGACAATTTATTACTTTTATTTATCTGTTTCTCCAATAATAAATTGTTAATTAGAGGCTCAATTTAAAGGCGTCAAATTCTAATTAGATAATTTTTTTCGGAATAGATTAATCTACTTCTCTCTGTATTAACCAATTAGACCCATAAAATTAGTTTGATTAATTTATATATAACCATTTATATATTATATTTCATTTGATGACGACGAGACACTGATATCTAAATATTTCAAGGTTCAATGACGCATATCAATTGCCAATTCAGCATAGATAGCATATATTCATATATACATAAGTGATAAACAGCTACTTCAATCGTATTCAGTCTGAGATACATTTATAAAGATCAGTTGCTTCATTGAATTCACAAATTTTGGCAATTTAGACAATAAAATTGATTTAATTTTTCCGTGGCAAGGTGCTCCTTTTGACTTTCACAATACTATTATTAAGGTGATTTTAAAAATAAACTTATGTTAATTTAATACTAATAATAACTTAAATTAAACTTACTAATAGTTAATAAATAGTTTACCCGTTTTATTTCTAAGGCCTTTATAATTTTACCATATAAAATTAATGCCAACTTATTAATGGTTTTTATCTATTAAAATTTAAATAATTTCTTCTATTAGCTAAACAATAGAAAACCTTGTCGTAAAAAGATAAAACTATAACTTTCACGACTCCAGCTTATATTTATGTTTTTCACTATTTCGTCACAAAAACATATTTTTAATATCCCGGATATCGTATATAAATCCAGTTTAACCAGGAAAAAATTATT
>JXOV01007624.1:0-11411 GCA_001014945.1 Clogmia albipunctata | reverse complement strand
TGAAATTTAAAATACATAAAATATTTTCGGTTTTTTATGGATATTGAATTTCTAATGGTTTTAGTATACTTTCATTTTTTTGATACAAAGTACTAATTTGGTGTACCATATTAACATTATTTGTAATTGTCTTTGGGTATTGAATTATACTTTATTCAAAACTGTACGATTATAAAACAATTTCTAGAAGAAGCATTGGCTACTAAAATGTAGACATTTTTCAACAGAATTGTATGAAATATATAAACTGCATTTTGCTATTTATAAACAAAGTGAAAATCATAAATAACCACAAGAAATATGTTAAACTTATATATAATTACAAAATAAGAACTTTATAACACTAGGACGATAAAGTATCACTTATCCAAACAAAAATTGAAGGTTTTACTTAAATGAATCACACCAACGTGTAATCCTACTTTAATAAACGAGAAATCTGTTAAAATAATTACCAATTTAAGGAGTTAGAGTCAATAATCCTGTTAATATACCGAGCACAGAAACTGGCATAAGCAGGAACAGATATCACAGGAGACATTAGATTTAACCAGACGCGGATTCCAACATTGATGTCTTTGTATCCAGCCTGACTGAATGCCCACAATAATTTCAAGCATATATGCTCGTCATCTTCATAGGTATTCCTCAACACAGCCATTTTCGCAAAACTGCATTCAGTCACCGAAGGGTAACGAAAGGCAATCATCTGAATCATAATCTAAAAATAAACAATTTGTCCCAAGATAGAATTTGACTTTATCTTAGAATTTCGCAATTAATTTGATCTTTGAGATTCCAATCCTTAAACCCTACAATTGGGCAGTGATTGGCCAAGTTCTGGGCCAACGAAGTCACACAATAATCGTAAAAATATTGAATATTCTGAATGCCGGCATTCTCCAACTCTCGATAAATATAATTTCGAATGAGCATCGGCAGTTTCTGGACGTAATTCGGGACTGCATAGTCTACATCAGGGTTGATAGACTTGTGGAAGTACGCTACAATCTGAAATAAAGGCCATTTTCATTCAAAATCATCGATAAATTAGAATTTTCCAATCAAACAAACCGCTTTTAAAACAGCAATTTTTGAATCACAGTAGTTTTTCCTAACAGAATCCACGACTTTGTCCAATGAGAATATGGACAAGTTCTCAAAGATCTTTGTCTCTTCATCCACCACATCTGTGTAATCTAAAAAGTCCTTGCAACACGCCATAATTTAGAATTTAAAAAAAATACACTAGAATTTTACACCATTTTTCGAAAGTTTGACGTTTCCCGCCAAGTGACAACAACAATAAAGTGATCTTAAAGACAGTCACTCCAAAAAGTATTCGACACTATTTGCAATGATAAAAAAAAGCTTCGTATAACTTTAAATATTTATCAGATATAAATGTTTGTGGTATAATTTGATAGACAATTTAATGAAGTTCATTATTCCAGAAGAATATAATAATTATTTTATACTGAACTATGGGAAATGACTTTGAAATTGTAGTGAGCCGCTCCAATTACGTTAATAAGTATTCGACATTTTCGCCGTTACTACTTAATTTTGGTAATTTCAATATTTTTCATACTTTTTATCGGTTTATGCAATTTAATTACACATTTTGACTATATTTTATTAATTAGCAATTGTTATTTTTCTTCTTATATATAAAATTCTCTTGTCACGCTACATTTGACCAAGTTCATCTGAAACGTAACCGTTTATTATTTACACCTCTAAATATTAAGGGTGAGTTACCTTGAATTTTTTAAAAAGATTTTTATGGAAAAATTGTTTTTTTTTTTCATCGATTATGATTAAGCAATATTACATAAATATACAAAAAAAATAAACCCCTTCGTATTAAGGGTAAATTACCATTAACACTTTTGCAGAAAAAACTACATTTTTTAAAATAAATTAGGCATTGATAAAAAATCATCATCACTGTGGCGCTACAACCCAATCCCCTAATCACAAATAGCCAACCCTATTTTAATCAAATTTTGTGGGTGTATTAGGTTTGTTAAATTAAATTTTTTAAATAGGCCTATTTTATAATTTATAATTTCATCGCCACAAACTTATACAGTTAAATAAAAAAATATATTTTCCTAAAAATAAAAATGGCAAGATAACGTTTGCCGGGTCAGTTCGAATTTAATTAAATAAATGAAGAAATTAGGTGTATAAATAAATAATTTTAGCAAAAATCCCATTTTTTAGTGAAAATAATGTTTGTTACTGTGATATTTGACAATAATAAGAACAATTATTGTAGAAAAATATTAAATTTGATTCTAAGTTTGTAAAATCAGCATATTGGCAATGCGGAAGGGGTTGCGAAAAATCAAATAGAGACATTGTTTGTCGTTTCCAAGTTGAAAAAATTGATTTAAAGAACAACAATATGTTTTAGAAACCTTTCTATATATTAACGGAAAAGCATTTTCACCAGATACGTTACCTTTCCAGTCGCCTATTTTCTCGATCACATCGATCGGAAATCTCAAATGGTTTCTGAAAAAGATTTAATAGAGCCAAAAGTTCTGTATGTGTGTTCGTGTTGTCTGAAGCAAAACAGGAGTCAAATGCAGACAGATAATGGATGCTGCGAATACTGTCATGATGAGATGGCTCGTTACACTTTTAAAACTGGGTTGAAATCATCAAGTGTGACTTTTGTATATGAAAATTCTAATATTTAGTCAAATTTAATTGAAGATTATAAAGTTCTTTTTTCGTTATTATTACATTTCAAATCTCAATTCAATGAAACAATAGTATATTTCGATACAAGTGCTGTAATAACCGATTTCACAAGTGTATCGAACGCTATTTTGTGTAATTGTGAAAAAAATACCAATTAATCGATAATTACAAATAAAAACCGTTCGCAACGGTTTAATTCAAATTGTGGAACAAGTGGACACAGTGTGTTATTAGAGTGAGACGGGAATACTCACAACGAAATGGTTTTGACAATAATATGTATTTTCATTAAATTCGTTACATGCATAAAAGTAAACTATTACAGAACCAATTTGCGTTAAGAAAAGTCTACTTTTCGATACGGAATTGCACAAAACTAAATTCAATTCCCTTCTGTACGGTGGCACTACTAATTCCAGCAACTAAGCTGAAGATTGTGTATCAACGCCTTGTAGGAGAGCAAAAGATAATAGGAGACCAAAGTACAGTGATCCAACACATTGGTAAATGATGACAGCGGAGGAACCCAATGAGTAGGGCAGCTGTGGCGACAATAGTCCGAGTAAGATGGACCACTGATTCTGCAACGCACTTTGCTAGTCGTCCAAGACACAGCAGGTGTCTTATGTTCCGAAAGGAAGGAAGAGGGTTAAAAAAGCGAGGAAAATGTAAGATTTTTTTTATGAAGTGTAGATTTTTCTTGTCTATAGTAATCATACTAAAAAATTGTTTCGTTCTGAAATTTTTATTTTTGGCACAAGTACAATGCTATGAACATCATGTAATGTAAGGAAAAAATTTAAAAAATCGATTACGTTTGTTTTTTTTAATCCAGTTGTAAAATAAAAATACAGTCAAGAGTCATTTTTACATAAAAATTAAAACTATTTAATTTTTTATTCTAAGACTAAATCTACGAAAAAATAACAAATACTTGAAAACTATACTTCGATATTCACGGTGTTTCAAACTCGTTGAATAAATCGAGTTTAAGTTTCGAAAAACTATCTGAAATGTTCTCTGGATCGAAGTTAATGTGGCCTTGCTGTCCATTGGGCAGAAGATCTCCGGTGTCAATTTGAATGAAATCACTTTGATTGGGCTGCAAAGTTTGAAAATGATTGGAAATTCCCTGATTTTTGTGAAAGGTGTTCGTGTTGGTGAAATTTGTTGAGGCTGTTGCGATGTTCCAGTGCTCCTGTATATGCTGAGGATATGGTTCTATAGGTAGATTGGTGTAATCTATAGTCGAGTTTGCGTTAAATGGCTGCTTCGGAACGGCGCCCAAGTGATAAGGCGGTCGAGGAGCGAATACATTTTGATTCTGGACTGAAATGTTTTCAGGGAATTGAAGTGTGGTGAATTCAGGCAGATTTTCTATGGGAATCTGAGTCTGCGGGGGTCGGTGGTCGAGAGTGTTGTCTATCGGAATGTTCATCTGTTGGTCGATGGGCTCAATTTGGGTGAACACATGAGGAGAAGGAGTTTGATGCTGAACTCGATATCCTCCGAATAAATTGAAGGCTGGAAGATTATCTGAAATTAATAATAGGATAATTAATTTAAAATTATTTTAACCAATTAGTTAGCGGTTTTTCATTTGACAGTATAAAAATTCCTTCTACATGAGAAAAATCTTCCTTTGAGAAAAATTCAATGGATTTTACACCCCTAAATATTAAGGATGAGCTACTCCTAATAAAATTCTTTTATAAAATGCAATGTTCCAAGAAGTACTACTCAGAAACGATTATCCTGATTTTAATGAAATGTGTAATAGATCGGTTAAAAAGTCATCTTGTTATTTAGGCTATGTAGTATTGTATATTGTCATATTTATCATTTTAAAGTAATATTTACTTTTTATATTAAATTGTTTGACTAAGGGATATTAATCGATCCAATATTTTCCTAATAAATATTTAAATAATAAAGCATCGCCATGAAGAAGAAACGACAAACTTTTGGCAGGAATTATATTTATATTTTTACACTGCTCAAATACAATTGCACAAATCAATAATTTTTAAATAAAAATTTGTGTTGGAACTCAAATTTAAAGAAGGTTTAATCAAAGCCGCTCAACATAGCATAAGTTGACCGGAGTTTACGTGATGTCATCAGCCGGAAGAAAAATACATGTATAAATCTGGTTGGCGTCTTTTTATTGCTAAAATGAGGACTAGACAGATGTATATTATTATCTAGATTCTATCTTGTACCGAATTTAACACTATTTTTTTTTAAATTTTTACTTTTTGACCGAATTGGGTGAGATAATTTTTGCGATTTTTTCGCATTTCGGCACAAAATAAGTGATAATCAACTTATTAAACCTAAAAATTATTGTCTGAAGTAGTTATTACACGTTTTTAATCAGTTTAATAGTCTTTTGT
Source organism: Clogmia albipunctata (assembly GCA_001014945.1). Classification (NCBI taxonomy): domain Eukaryota; kingdom Metazoa; phylum Arthropoda; class Insecta; order Diptera; family Psychodidae; genus Clogmia; species Clogmia albipunctata. The sequence goes on along the minus strand of JXOV01007624.1, from coordinate 6,300 downwards.
TACAATATTATCGCTAATTTTCTTGCATACAAAATTAAAACAATGAATGATAGCCGGCTGATGACGTTTCACTACTTATACCACCACAGATCCATACAACCTTATTGTTAATTAGCGTTGGGTTTACTAGAAAATCTGATAACGGCCATTATTTTAAACGTATTTTAGAGACGAAATAAGATTTTTTGTTGAAACTCAAATTTAAAGAAGGTTTACTCAAAGCCGCTCACCATTGTATGAGCTTTTAAGAAGGCATTTTGTTGCAAACAAATGTATACAAAATCTGTGAACGAAGCAAGTTGGTTGCTATGATTGATTTTATATTGGACTATGAAATTTGTATGAAATTTCCAGTCACAAACACATTTAAAAATGAAAGAACCGATCGAAAACAGAAGACGAAGAAAATATGAAATTTGGCTCGGTTTTTTATTCATGGCAATGCTTTACTGAAAATATGTTTTTACAAAAACGCGCGTAAGAAGAAATTTTAATAATTTTTTTTTCCTTGCCTATGGGTTCTTGCTTGATGTCCTCGTTCTGTATAATCTCTATGCTTTCAATCCGAGGTCGCTTATTTCTTTGAACTGAGAAAAAGGAATTGAAGTTAGTTAAAATACTGCTTATAAAAAAATATGTTTAGTTAAACTTACCTATTTGAGATGGTACGAATTCAAATGGGATGGATTCACTAGTAAATCCATCCGATGGCCTATACAATTGAACAAACACCTGAAAATACAAAAATTATTATAATTTCGTACAAATCCATTATAATTTGTTTTGTTTCTGTACCTTAACTGGTCGATCGATGTTGATATTCTTGTACTCCGGAGTTCTGAAGGCGATGGCGAATTGTCTGTGGACATCGGCTTGTCGAAATTTTCCTTTTGCTTGCCAAGTTACTCTGTTATTCTCCTCTTCGTAAAATTTTATTGCGATGTCTTCTTTAACGACTTTTTCGCAGAGCAGTATGATCTCCTTGCCTCCTGTGGCTGGCGCGGTGCAGTCGCTTAGCTTGAAGATCTTGAGCTCGGCGAGACTCTTTTTGTCGAAAATGGGCTCCGATACGACGGGCCGAATGGCAGTCATTCCTTTGGCGCCGGGCACAAACACTTGAAAACATAATCGAACCGCGTTTAGGTCGATACTAGACGGCTGATCACGGTGGCTAAATCCAGCTGCGAAGGAACAACAAAGGAATGTATTTTATGTAATACCTTGGTCACACCAAAAAGTCAGCGGTTTACTGCTTGTGGACGATCCGCCCCCATTTTAAAAATTCAATTTCCCAGTTAACTGAAATTGCATATCAATGGAATCTTCGTTTTACTGGCCATTTTTTGCACTTTACTAACTTAAAATAGACCAATTATTGACGGCGGAATGACGGTTTGAAATTTGAGACGGAATCAGCAAGTACCGTTATGCCCGCTGACTTTTGAAGATAAGAAAAATGTTTATTGAATACTCTAGAGAACTATACTATGTAGAGAAGAGAAAGAGTTCAATTGCACAGCGACTAGTTGTTTATCGTGAAAATCACGGGTGGTGTACAGTGTACATTGTACACATTGAGCATTTTTTTGGTTCCTGACAAAAAGTTCCGTTAAGCGATAAAACACCCACATTTATAAATTCAATTTCCCAGTTAACTGCTATAATTAGATAATAAAATTGCATGTCTATGCAATCTGTATTTTTTCCGCAATTTTATGCAATTTTCAAAATTAAAATAAAGTCCGACTGTTCATCTTAGCAGTTCACTGACAGCCTTTTAAAGGTATTGGTATCGGTTTTTTTATGGTTTTTTCATATGACAGTTTTATTGCCTATGATTTATGTGTAATTTGGCCTTTTTCGGTGAATAGATAACAACATACAAAATCATATTGGATAATATGGATTGATATCCCTGATATCAATTAAAACATTCTATTTATATATCTGGACCTATTTATTGAAAGTAATAGTAGGGAGTGCCTTAAAGAAGGCCCTAGTGTTTAATAATGGTTATCGATCGTGTTTTATATAAAGTTTGTTGTCTCCCTCACATTGATTTTCTTTACTTTTCTAATTCCATGTGAAAAATGAGAAAGCTATATCTTTTTACTCTTACTCGCACATAGGAAATATCACGTTGATTTTCAATTAATACGTTAAATTTAAATTTAAACAATTTAATCCGATATGTACTGTTTGAAAGAGAAATCTGATATGTGCATCTCGATTAAAACGTTATATTTAGATTTAAATAAACAGTTTTGTTGAGAAATCATTCACAAATACAGTTAAACCATACACCGAGGAACTGACGTCCATATAAATTTGATTTCTTTCACGGAGGTAACACTTTAATAATAAAGGAAAAGCACTAGTGCTTTAAAGAATTTTTCATTTGTCGATAAACACTAAAATATTGATTAACAATGTTTTGATAATTAAATTTTGGTTGTAAGAATATGGATGGCAAATCAATTACTTAACATAAAATTAAAATAGTCCGTAGTATTCTAAGAAAATAAAATAAAAACTGAACTCACTTTTGAAAGGATCTACTCTCTGTTTCTCTCTGATTTTTAAACTTTCCAAGACGTCCTTCTTTTTTACGCACTGAATGCCGAGGTAGCTAAATGTGATGGTCATTGATTCATCGATGATTTTCGCTGTACAGACTCCCGTTTTGCAGTCTTTGCCAACCAGGTTGTGCGGATGCGGCTTGTGGGGAAAGTCATTCGTCACACAGGACACAACCACGACAGCCTCCCCCTTGTGGCCCACTACTCTAATACTAGGAAATGTTTTGTTATGGGCTGTGCTTCTCGCTCCGGGAATCGATCCAGCTGATCTCCCCTCACATTCGTAGCGAAATCTCAAGGCTTTCGCCGGCTGCTCCAGAATTTTCACATAAGTTTGGCTCATTTTCCAATTCAAAACTTCGATACCTAGGAGAGTTTAAAAAAATATATTAATATTGTTGACAAAATTGTCAATTTTTGTGTAAACAAATAAACAATTCCAGTCAATTTCAATAATATTAATTACATAATAATACAGTTCAATTGTATTATTGAAATTAAATTGTTTTAATTCTATAAAGAGATCATTTCCACTTTGCCTAGGTACGAGTAAAATCGGATCATTATCAAACAATTGAAAATAAAAAAGGTTGAATTACGAGGGTGATCTGATAAGTTCTCCGCAGCATCGCTTATTCGTTTAAAATATTTTCTAAATTTCATTCAAATTGAAAATGAGATTTCTTTTAAATCTCGAGTTAAATCGCGAGCGTTTCCGCACGATTTTGAAAAGCGGTGGAAGAACGATATCGATCGGAGAGAATTCTCGGAGTAAAACCAATTATTCAATGGATGCTGTTCATAAATCATAACGTCTCTTTTTTATTGATGGCAATCGGATCATGGTTCCATGGAGAACTGAGAACTTTGAAGAAAAAAAAAAATAAATTTTCCCTTTCAATTCCTGTAAGGAACATGGGGGGTCGCAACCTCAACCAACGGGTTTTGCGACATTTCGGTGACTATTGGTTTTCAGTGTATTATTAGTCAATTAATAGCACCTAGACCAGTTTGAAAAAGGACCCAGTCAATCCTATCCGCCCAGGGATCGAACCCTTGACTCCGAAGAGGCAGCCGGATGCGTTAACACATCGGCCACGAGACAGACAGAACTTTGAAGAAGTCAACCTCAAATTGAAAGGGGCTGTAGATAGCTGAGATCGTAGGGATTTCAGAAACTGGAATGATCATTTTCTGAAATAATATTTAGGACGAGAGACTTGTCTGCAAGACATATTTCGGCAAATTTCTCCGTTTTTGCGACAAATATATAATTGGACCACTTCAAAGGCAGTGTTTAATGCTAGTAGTTTAAAAGAATAATAGCCTGTTACTATTCCAAAGTTTTAAATCGATTCAGTTCATAGTTGCAGAATAAAACAATGCCATTTGCAAAGTAATATTTTGTCTTTCGTCCTGACCTCACTGGTTGATACCTCTTCTGTGCAAATTTGTCTATTTAGGATACACACTTCTAACCCATCCTCCGTATTCTCAAGACTGAACCCGTTACGTTTACTTTTTGTTTTTAATAATCAAGTACTTATTCTGCGAATGCAGCGTAATGGACCTGCCGAGAACTTATTAAACTGCCCTCGTATATAGGATGAATTATTAATAATGAATTCGATTTTTTTCCAAGAATGGAATTTTGAATTAAATTTAAATAATTGCTTTAATAGAATAAAATATTCACATTTTTCAAAAATTTTTATTTATAAAAAAATTAAATTAAAAGTAGAAACCGGAAAAGTAATAAAGTAATTCGTTTGATCATTTAAATAAATAATTGTATGAACTTAACTAAAAACACTAAATAAACATTTAATAACAATTTAAATCCTCTTACCGCCTTTAATTGAGATCCAAAACACTTTTCACCACAAATCACATGTAATATAAATATTTTCCGCACGTCTGTTCTTGCGAAGGTCTAAGTAAACAATGATGGCATTAAGTTGCAAAAATGAATCCCTTATTCAGTGAACCCCTTCACTTCTTCTTCCCAAAGTTTTCGATAATTATCCGATCATAAAAACTGATGACTAATTTTGTACCTGAAATTGCTTTAAAGAATTCTTTAAAGCACTCAAATATTTTCATAATAATAATAAATTTAATAATAATAATTTTTGAAAAATGTCAATATTTTATTCTATTAAAGCAGCAATTTAATTAAATTGAATTCAAAATTCTAATCTTGGAAAAAAATCGAATTCAATATAAATAATTCATCCTAAATAGATATAAATCAAACCCTTACCTTAATAACTCTCTATCCCCAATTAATCCTATGCTCTTCACTTATACTGTGTTTGACTTATACTGCCCTCATGAGCAGTGCCGAATGGCGGATCTATGCCACATATATTCTGTCCGCCTAATTTAGCATAAAGTTGGTAGAGAAAACGCTTACATGAGGAGGAGGCGGTTGGCGGCAACAATCACTCCAAGGAATCATGATGTGGGAGTCAAATGCAAACAGATAATAGGAACCGCGAATACTGTCATTGGAGATGGTTCATCACAATATACACCGAAGGTTCTTCTAATGCACCTTACAATGTAATTTTCCTATTAATGTTTGATTTTGTACTAGTATATCTTGCTGATTGTTGCGGATAATAAAATTTAATAATAATTGTTTAAGTGAGTACCGCAAAAATTGGGATCTTGAGTAAAAACAATTAAAGGGTTAATAAAAATCAATAAATCCACATTTTCTAAAAAAAACTTTAGAATTTTAAAAAATATCCAAATAGTAATTTAATGAACTCTAAAGCACTTTAAACAGTACATACATTTTATTGAAAAAGCAATTGTTAATTCTAGAATATTCCAAATTTGTTTTCACAATATCCTGGTCAGTTCTTTCTTTTGGAACAGAAACTCTATTATTAGACAAACACGTAACAAAAGATTATACATAATAAAAGTGCCGCCTTTTGTTTCAGTTATTTGACCGACAAGAGTCGTCTGCCGCTCATCTGTTCACTTTCAATTCAATGATACCTGAGGTTTGCCAATTTTCTAAAGCAATAGATATTTATGACTCCGTACGCCTTCCTCGCGATAATCCTCTGGTAAGCTATTTATTGCCCACCTTAATCTGGTCAGTTTATTGATCCCTACGCAGCAGGATCTCAAGTGGGATAATAAACTATAATAAATAGAGGAGTCCGTCGCGCCAAAACAACTTCAAATTTGTATGGGTTTAGATTACTTTTTGTATTGTGTTTGGAGTCATAAAATTCACTCATAGAAAATTGGAAAACCCCAGGTAAGTTTGAATTGAAAGTGAAGAGGTAAGCGGAAGACGATCGATGATCATGAAAAATCTGAAAAACTTTTTTACATTTTATATTCTTAGATTAATTTAAAAATACGATGCCCTGTATTTCGTTAATAAAATAATTCATTTTTAATATGTTGTGACGAACCACCTCCAATGACCGTATCTGTGGGGACTTTTTCGTTCCCATCGACTTCTTATAAATTAACATCAACTTGGTTAAAAGATGGTTTCCCTAGGTAGCTATGTCTTTTGTGTACTAGAGCCATGCAGTCCACGAGTATATGCTCCAAGGTCTCATTATCTAGGTTGCAGAATCTGCATATTCCGTCTAAGTGTCTAAGTAACAAAGCGTCNTCATGCAGTGAAATGGTACACCGATGGCTCCACTAACAGGACAGGAACCCTTCTGCGGCATCAGCCTAAATG
>JXOV01007618.1:3732-14957 GCA_001014945.1 Clogmia albipunctata | reverse complement strand
AATCCAATCGTCAATGACGTGTACATGTATTATGTCTTGTTAACCAAACAAATTTGAGCGTTAATTCTTAAACGGTAATAACGAGCGAAAAGAAATGTAAATAAGAAAACGGAAATTTAACAATCTATTTAACTAAATATGATTCTGTTTATCGCGATGAATAAAAAAATTACAGTGTGATGTGTAAACTATTACGGTGTCATCAAATCCCACACAAACATGCGAGGAAATAATATTTTTTCAATTATTCCTTTTGTCTACACTCTTTCAGTCGATTAAATAAGTGTAGGGCACATGGTTAAGATTAGTGTGAATAGAAGTATACAAAAGAATGAGGTGTAGTCACTTGTACTTTTTCTTGCAACTCTATGTAGTAGTGACCTTGGCCACAGAACGGTCCTATAAAGCGCTGGGTTTGGCGGCCGATCCGTTCCAAGGCATTTTGGCCCGATAAAGCGATTATCTCTATTAACCGTGGTCCTAATAAGCTGACGAAGAAATCAAAAGCGTTTACCAAAAAAGTTTTTCTCAATTTATTGATCGACCGTTACACTGGTTTATTTAGTTTATTTGAATTTATAATAATAAAGGAATGCTTTATCCTTTTCCCCCAGTACGCATTGAACAACAAAGGCAGGTATAGTAGGTGGAACAGGGCACCATGTATTTTTATCAAAAATTTGAAGAATTTTTAAGATTTTTGTGTTAATTTATTTAAAAATACATAAAATTTTGCAAAAAACACTGTCGATAAGCATTATTATACACTTGTCTCAACATCAACCACCGGGTGTTGTCTTTTCATTGAATTTGTGCATTTAGCGTATTAATAGTTAATTAATAGCACCTAGACAGGTTGAAAAAAGAACAAGTCAATCTGACCCATCCAGGATTCGATCCCATGTCTCCCATGTCTAATGCGTAAACCATTCCACAATTGAGTGGACTTTTTAAAATAACCTCAAAAACCAAAGAAATTATATTATTATTTTGATTATTTACTATTTGTATTTCAAGTTTGAAATGAACAGCTGAATACAATTGTAAGCAACTATTTGCAGTCAAAAATGCTGAAAGGTATTCATAACCTAAATTTTATTATCTTCATATTTCATTTGTAAGAATTATTATTTTATTTATTTGAAATAGAATAAAATTTTGACATTTATTGAAGAATTCAATCACAAGAAAATGCGGTTCGGGTCAACAAACGTGAAAACCGCGTTTCTTGTGACAGTCTTGTTTGTAAATAGTTACACAATTCACACTCGAACCCGTTCTAATGAAATAAATTATACTTTCGTTGGGAATGGACTCTACAGTGGGACTGAATAGAGCGGCGCGGGGAATGAATTTCGATTGGCCGGCTGCCAAAGAGCTTATCGAAATAAATGATATCTGCTGCCGACTCCTGGTTATTGTACTGGAAGCCCCTATGAATTTTGCACTAACATTAGCAACACATATTTCACAGCCCAGAGGCGCACAAAGTCTTGTTCTAAAACACAAATGTTACTGTTCCGAGAACGAGCGAGAGACTACAAGCTGACAAGGCTCGTCTACTGCAAAGTCAGTCAATTTTATGTCTCTCTGCAATTTGACGATACTAAAAAGTAACAAAAGGAGAAGAAATTCGATTATTTAACAAGAGGAGAGGGGAAAAGTGTTCTAAAACAATTCCTTTACCATCAGATGACAGTTGAAAGTTGGACCAGACAAAAAATTACCATTCCTCAAAATCGGGACATAAATCGTGTCGTGATTTCTCAGTATGTTACGATGCCACCAAAGTCTAGACCAAACAGATGAAGAGATGGTTTATGACCACAACTTCACCCAAATATTTTCACTTCCTCTCAGGCGGCGGTCTCGTTTGCATGTGGCTTGGCAAATTCACAATATTTCTGCCATTTACTATAATATATGATAGCGTCACGGTTATAATTTCTTATAAAATAAATTTAAATCTGTCAATAAAAACCATTCTCTATTGTATGACAAATTGTAGCTCCTTCTTAGAGCGTTTATTTTTAATTTATGCATGATAAAGGATTCTGCACAGTTTGACTCCAGGCGCTTTTAGAATAATGCTTTCTTATTTATAAACCAGAAGCTTTTAGAAAAATAATTATATTGTTTTTAAGTTAAAATAAAGTAAAATATAAAACTTTTGTATGCAATTTATTTTCAAATTCCCACTTAAAAGTAATACTTCTTGCCTCGATATGGATTAGCATGATCAGAATTTTTATTTAAAATGATTTATTCATTCCAAAAGCATATTGTTTATATTGAAGGACTAGACGAAGGTACTTATTCATACAGATGCTTGCAGAAAACATGTCATTAGGTGTAAGATGAACAACCATTCGCCCCTCCACGTAATTTGCCTTACACCATTTTTTACCCTAACTGACTTATTACTATCGATATTTTCATTCCTTTAAGTAATCTCAGGAGCGTTTGGATGGAAAAGGATAAAAGTGTTCTTTAGACCCAACATTTAGCACCTCACACTAGGTTACTATAGGTCTGGCCACTTTAAACGAGGGTTTTGTTATAAGATTAAGACTACACAGATCATGTGAAATTGCTGTGAGGATATGTTCTCTCTGCACTGATAGTTCTTTCTTGAAATCGAAATTGATATAATGACATTCAAATTTCCTTTTCAAAGCCGTTATTATAGCACAAGTGCTTCAAAGATTTCATTAAAGCACTAGTGCTTTTTTGTTATTGAAGTGTGACCTCCGTAAACGAAATTCATCAATTTATATGAAAAGTTACTTTAATACCGGAGGTTTTACTACTGTTAAATATTGACCGACACTCTCAGATTACAATTATGGATTTTAATATTTAAAAATTCTGTTCATCAAATCTTTTAAAAAATTGGTTTATATGAATTTCTTTTTAATTTTGGAATGTTCTATCCCTTTCCCGCAATACAATTGGAATATTTATAAGCCACAAGGTATAGTGTGCGGAACAGGGCAAAGTATATTTTTACAGAAATTCAAAGAATTTTTAGGATTTTCAGGATTTTTAATTTAATTTATTTTAAATTCTAGAAAATTTTGTATAAAAGACACTCGATATGCCTTATCTTATCGACCTTCTTTGTAAAATATCAAATGATGAGCTGTATAATGCTCATCATTTGGTATTTTACCGATACCGACTTATAATTACGAAAGAATACATTTCCCACACTGCATAATAAATTATTCCTTTTATAAACAGTAAAAAACCATTTGTTTAATAATAATTTAATATATATATTATATTTAATTTAAATTGATCACTGCTCCAATCACAGCTACTAACCCAAAACTAAAAAAATGAAACATAACACCATACTTTATTTGTATTCGAAAATGAAAAACAAGACCACTTCGCAAGAATCCGAATATAAAATTTAATTAACAATTTAACCTCAGTTTAAAGGGCATAGTATTTGTTTTTATTATAATGAGCTTGATCTTGTACCAAAATATATTCCTTCAAAATTCACATGAATTCTATTAATAATCTCATGTTGGTCTATACTTTATGTCATTTTTATGGCAATTATGTAGAACGGTAATAAAAAAAGAATAGGTTTATTTATAAATTTTACAACTTTGCACAAATCGACCTCAAAGATGTTTCGGGACCTTTCAGTTTTTGTACAAGTATTAGGTCATTTAATTATAAAATTGTAGTTTTTCTACATTAGTTTTTAATATACAATAACATTTATATTGTAAATGAGACGAATGAAGTCTTTCGTAAAATATTGGGTTTGTATGACATTTATGCGAGATTAACAACGGGACGGTGACCTGTAATTAATTAAATTTAAAGAAAGTAGTACGGCTTTTTGTTTATTTTTTTTGGTTTGGGTATAATTAAGAGCTGATGTGGTAACACATCCGGCTGCCTTTATGGGTTCGATTCCAGGGCTGGTAGGATTGACTGGGTCACTTTTCAACTAATTAAGGTCCTATTAATTAAAAAATAATACACCTAAAACAAATAGTTGTGAAAAGTCTAAGTCCATTGGACTAACTAACCGTGGCGCGGCGGGGACGAGTGAAGCTCGCTCCCACAAAAAAAATCCGATTTCCTACTGTACTTGGGTATAGGGTAGGACCGCCATCAAGGTATTGTTTCACCCATTGCCCGTAAATTTTTTATTCTATCATGAGAAAAAAATCGTTGGACCATCCCTATTCCCTGGTCATCATTATGACTTACACGAGGTTGTCCATTTTACACCAATTCTATGGGTTGGACAATATGAATTCGGCCAAACTTTCAGGCCCAATTAAAGCTTCTGTCTTTGTATTGAATCTCAGACATCTGAACATTATTAGGATTGTGGAGTACCTTCCACAACACAGAAGCTGCACTGATCTGTATTTTTTAGTTTGAAATACTTCCAATGCTCACTCGAACTCCGTAAGAAAGAAATTAACCTTATGATGTCTTCTTTCACACCAACATCTTACACCAGAGATAAGACGCCTGGTCCAGGAGGCTTTATCCTGGATTTCATTTACCAACAGTTCTTGCCATTTTGCGAATGTTATGTCCTTTGCAAGGTTTTTTCAATCCCATTGAATTACCGCCTTCTCAATCTTAAGTTGAAACGGTGGACATCCAGAGATCACCTCCGCTGTTATTGTCGACATTGTTCTGTATCCTCAGTTTTTGTTCTTGAGGAGTGCGGTATTTTTACCACTTACCACTCATATCACACCTGTACACACCGTACAGGAGCTAGGAGTAAATTATACTACCTACGACGTGTCGTGTAAAATTTATAATAAAAGTGATGCGCCACCTAGAAGCACAACATGGTAATTTCATACAAAAGTTGACTGTCCTTACCATCTTTGACTGTGTCTCTTACCTTCTTTTCGTTTTAAATGTATTTAACCGGAAATATCCTATTCGACACTTTCGCCAACTAGTAGCAATTTTTCAAATATTGTGCACATAGAATCCGGAAGATGTGTCAACAATACAATAGTGGCGTTATCAGAGTTTATAGTGAACCTCCTTAAAATTTGAGTTTTACCTAAATCCATCGAAATCCATTTATTTGCATAAGTATTGGTTTCATGTACAAATATAATTTGTATTTCAGTAAAATTTCAATAATTCCAGCACAATTCTATTAATTATTTAACTACGTCTTTCGAGACAATAAAAAATATAGGAAACAACTTGACAATAGCCTATGATCGGAGCATATTTTTAAGGCTTTTATTCATTACAATTTTTCATGTTCAATATAATTTATTTATTCATTTTAATGCAAATGTTCAAATTACTCAATTGTTGAAAAGAAAGAATATCTTTTACTTTATTTGAGAAATTGGAAAACAATTCTTCAGAAGCTCAGTAATGAGTAATTGAGGAAGTGCAGATAGGAAATGGTGTCACAGTTTCACGTTCACTTATTACCGAAATATTTGCTTATCTTAATTTGCATTTATGAACAATACTTTGGAATTTAGTTTAGGAAAGTTTCCAATTCATATCGGTAAGTTTTCATTCAATTCGACACAGAGGGAAATAAAAGACACTTCGGAACTGAAATTTCTATTATATTAATAATATATAAGTTTCAGTCCCATTGAAATAACTTCACAAACACAATTCCTATCTAAAGAAAATAATAATATTATTATATAATTCTTTTACTTTCCTCTTGGGTCTCTGTGCCTTGTGTCGAGAAAATTGCGATTCGTTATTGCCACAGAACAACTTTCTCAACACATTAATTTTGCATTCATTTTAATGTACTATTTTGTTGAGAATTCCATTTCGTTACACTTTTTTCTAAAAATTTCTAAACCGTTTTATTTTAACATCGAACTGATTAAATTTTTCACTTGTATTCTTTCTTATTCTTTACCTTTTAAAAAAGCCTTTGTACTTCTAGAAAATGAAAAAAATATGAGGGAAACAACAAATTTTAACTTATTTGCTATTTCTTTATTATTAAAGTGTAATTTAATTAAAAATGCATTAAATGCTGTATAAAATACGGTTGATAATCATTATTATACACGGGCCTGCTTAAAAACCCTTACTAATAGTATAAACAACTTTTACCCAATTGTAAAAAAAATTATATCATACATTGCAATAATTTTGTTTTTTTTATTTGTGTATTTGATAATAAAATTCTGTTAAGAGAGGAATATTTAAGAATGCCTTATTTCAGAAGGGAATGTCAACGCCGCCACACTCGTCAATTTTCGGCCAACAAGCGGACAAAACTATTTAAGAGATAAATCACCTTAAAAATTATCTGTTATTCCGCTCGGCCTTTTTCTACGGTAGCGTTCAGTTTTCCTAATTCCTATTATGAAAAAAATATTTATAATAACTGAAATTTATTAGTAAAAACCCTATTTAAGTAAAAATAAAATTTTAATATGAAATCAACAACGTATTTAATTTGAATTTGTATTGACTCACGCCATTTTGCGAACTTTTTACATTAAACGTCAAAAGATTAGTGGTAAAAACTGGTTTTCATACTATATTTTCATCTTTAGTTCTACTACAATACCTGTTAGGTCTCTAGGTGGATCTGGGCAGCCAACTTTAGTTTTACTCTAATGTATAAAAATAATAATTTAAAAATCTTGAATAATTAAAGCTATTGCTTCAATACTTTTTTGAACAAAAATATTAATTTTTTAAAAATATTTAAATAATTAAGATACATTCTTTTATATAAACACTTAAAGCGCTGTTTTTAAACCGTAATCCTGGTAGCATCGCTTACGTTATAGAATTGTTTAAAACTTAAATCTTATAAGCAACTATTCACTTATATCATGTGTGAATTTATTTGAAATCCGACAAATTTTATATTTGTATTTATGTCCTCTTTTTTAATGAAAATTGACAAGTGTAGCGTCGTTCCTTTTGTTTTTTCTGCTTGACCATTTAGAGAGGACCACCGCCTACTTTAAATAAAAATTCCCAAGCTCTTTTAATAAAATTGTCATATAATTATGTAATTGATGTAGATTTCCTTATCCGAAATTTACAGTTATGTCCAAACGCTGTCATAATTTGTTAAATAATACAATGTTCTTTATGGGTAATTTCAGTAATTTTTATAGTATTTTCTTATATTTTAATTATTAATTTAAATCATAACATTAACTGATTTAACACATCATGTTATCGTTTCAATTGAAGCCAATAAATAAAATTAATAAGAATAGAAAAAGTACAAATTAAGAGCCTAATAAATGGTGCTCTTTACCTAAACAAGTACAAGTTTCCAACACAAAATATGATTTTTTCCCGTTTCCCCCAATAAAGCACTTAACTTAAGTGTAATAACATTAATATGACAAGTTTAATAGTGTTGTTCATTAGTTGAATAGTCTAATGTGATGAAGTTGCGGTTGTCGCATGAGGTGACTGCTTCTCTGGCTTCCAAAGTGTATTTCAGCTCAGACTTTTTCAGTTTAAACTTGGCCAAAGTTGGCTCCCGTCCAGAATTAACTTTTTCGGCCAATAATTGATTGATAATCAATTGCATTAAATTGACAGAAACTATGTCCAACTTTTCCAATTGCATCTGCACAATTTTCTCTGATTTTTGCGAGCTGAAATTCAATGACTCTTTTCAGACATTGTCGTTTCGTTTTATTGGGCTAATATTTCTAGTGATTTTGGTTTATGATTAAGGACTGCGCTTAATTAGGTGGTTGCCAATTTAGTTTTATTGTACTCAAAGTTTGAATTGATTGTGATTACGATTTTCTAAAAGACAATAAGTTATTGTTACTTCAATTTCGAAGTGATTTAAACCATTAAAATACAATAGAAATCAAATATAGTGTTTGTGTAGTGCCCGAGTGGTTTCTATGAAATTGACTAGGATACCCATTAATAAAATACGCTTAATAAGCGTAAACCACCTAAAGTCAACTTCGTGCGAATTGCCCAGGCCCCGTATAAGTGTAGTGCATGGGCATTAACCCGGGTGTAATTTGTGATTGTAGTCAATTGTTTTGTTTCAAATATACAACTACTTATTATCAGACTTTCCGGTTATCCGAGGTACCTCATCCCCATATTATTTCATCTTGGACAAGAGAGACTGCATTTACATTATTTACAAATTTTTTGTGTGTCTTAAAGTTGTAATAAATTTCTTCAGAATTTATTCATTTCAAATAAATTTTGGTCCTTATTCCATTTAAGTGTCACCTTCGTTACAAATTTTCAAAAAAAAGTATGTAGTACATGTAATTCTTATAAAAACTGATTTCACAAAACATTTTACTAAAAGGAATCTCAGATCTCACTTTCAAACAATAGATCGGCCGAAAAGGTTGCAACTCCTCTTATATAAAACAATAGAATGGTACTATTTTTCAACCTCATGTATGACATATGAATACAAGAAATGAAACATAAGGTGTTAATATTCACCATCATACTGTAAAAATTAAAAAAAAAATAAAGACGCTATGAAATAAATCATTTTTAGGTTCTTTTTAAGAATTTTGTATTAGTTTCTTTATAAATTCATAAATTATGGTATAAGCTATGAAGATTTGAAAAGACCTTTGTGTTTAATTAAAAGTGTGTTATTTATTAATAATTAGCCTTCTCACTTGCAAGAAGTTATAAATAAATCATCAAAGCACTTACTGTTAAATATTTTCAAAAATGGAATTCTCCAACAAAAAATGTAATAAATCTAAATTTTAACACTCACTCATAAATTAAATGTATAAACACTCGATTTTATCACTTGACCAGAAACAAGAAAACATTTGCGGCGAATTCACAGCATTGGAAAAGCAATAAAGGGCTAGTGAAATCTTGGTTTGATTTTTTGTTCGAGTGTTCCCGCCACTGTCCAGGCTGTGAGTTTCGGAGAATGGATGTGGTGTGTCTATTGATAATTTGTCGGCCACAAATTGTGCCTGAATTCTCGGTCCCATAAATCGAGTGCGGAAATAGCGTAAGTGCACAAAGGCGGTGGCCAACGACCATCCTTCCCGAACCAGATCCGACGAAGCCTGTCTGCCTTTTACCTGGCTCTCCCTGTCCCTCTCTTTGTAGGACAGAACCGCTGTTTTGGGGTTTATTAACCTAGAAATACATTTGCATCGAAAATGGCAGAAAAACCGCGAAAGTCGCTTTTGGAACTTTGTTGAAATTTCAGCTAAAATGTAGTTTTCGCTGCAAAGAATTTAGGTTGTACTTCCACTTTAAACAAATCACTGGGCTTTTGTAGTCAAATATGCAAATTCGAAAACCGAAACCTGCTTGCGAAAACATGCCATTGAACATATTATATTAAGTACAAGCCGCCGCTGCAAATTTATTTAAGTGCGGCTTTCGCCAAATGCTTAATGCATTGAAATGAAGACAGAGAGACAAAACAGTGCCTAGGAATGCCGAAACAAAACACTTTGAATTAGTGGTTCTAATTCTAAGTATATAAGGGATCATTTAACAAGCAATAATTTACCGAAAAATACACCGTGGTTTAACAAAATTCCTGTTATTATGTTCGAGATATTTTCTGCAAATGCAAAAGACCATCCAAAACTTATCTCATATCATTTCAATGTTTTTAAAATAAAATAATGTCTTGAGTTTGTGAATTTATTTTGACAGCGATCCGTTTTAGTTATAGATATGACTTAGAATTTGGAAAATTATCAGGTAAAAAATTTGCTTTGGATAGATAGTTAATCATATAAAATTTAATTACGCTTATCCGAGCCGGGATTATCTGATTTGCCGCATTATCCGAGTCATTCGACTTATATGCGGGCGCCGTAATTTTCGATGCGGACGCTGGGTAGATACGGATAGAGCCAATTCCGTACATCCTTGAACTTGACCCAGTTCCTCGTCTACTATTAATGTACATTAACACTGCTTGAAATTACATTCTTATTCATTCTTACAACATTTTTTCAATTTGTCATAGTCATATTTTTATTGAAAATGTATGAAAAACCTTATCGGAGTTCTCGATTATCCGCTCCATTATACATTATAGCTATATTAAGTCGGCCAATCAAGATTCTATTGTATTTAGTTTATAAAAAAAAATAGCTTTTATAATTAATTAAATTTTTAAATTATACCTTTTTTTAAATTAAAGAACGTTACCATAACAAACTTGGGAGTAGATATTTATTTTATTTAAAACAACGATTTAAGAGATATTTTCATTATATTTAAATATAAGTATAATTCTTTTAGTTCAAGTACTTTCAATAATTCCAATATATTGCTTGTTTTGGCGGATATCACGATTCGTCTAAAACACGAGATCTGTACCAACAAAATTATTACTAAAATTATTGGAATTATGTATATTTTAACATGAAGTCAACATTTTTAGAGAAATTAAATTAAGGCATTGTTCGCAAGAATTCGTAATTAACTTCATTCTTTGATTGCCTCGTAGCCGATATGGTAAAGCATCCGGCTGCCTCTTCGGAGTCAAGGGTTCGAATCCTGGGCGGGAAGGATTGACTGGGTCCTTTTTCAACTGGTCTAGGTGCTATTAATTGACTAATAATACACCGAAAATAATAGTCACCGAAATGTCGAAAACCCGTTGGTTGAGGTTGAGACCCCCCATGTTCCTTACAGGAATTGAAAGGAAAAAAAATTATTTGATTGAGGATACGTCTTAAGAATACTGTCTAAACAGTACTTTACCATTAACCATCAAATTCAAACAAACTTCTTAGACCATTTGGCATCATATGACAAATTGTTCATTCTTTTCAAATATGTTTTTATTTATCACTTTTTGTTTACATTTGGTATAGGTTATTTATAACGTCCTCTTCTCTTTCGATCTTGTTCATTATATGATCTAGGATATCTTCATCTTTATCTTGAGTTCTACAGTCCATCATAACACTTTCCATTGTCCTCTTTATCACCTGCGTTTGTATATAAGACACTACCTTTTCATTAATGTCTAATTTCTCTATATGTTTCTTGAAATATTTAGTCACCAATCCGTCCTACGTCATGACCACAGGTACTATTATGACGCCAGTTCCTGGGTATATACTCTTCAGTTCGTTAGCCAGCATCTCATATTTTCGACCTTTTGTTACTTCGGTTCTGGTCAAAATGTTTTTTTTGTTATTCCGACTTCTATCAACATTATCTCTTTGGCTTTAAGATCGTGTATCATAATATCGGGTTTG